>WXVQ01000130.1:0-61315 GCA_013372465.1 Nitzschia sp. Nitz4
CGATCAAGCCCTCCTTAAGTACTTCATTCCCTAAGTAGCGCTTGCTCTACTACAGTCCGTGGGAAAAACAACGTGCTTCAGTAGAAGCTGCGTTACTTCTAGTACCACACTTCCCAGTACTGCAATTTGCGTGGATTGGTACAGGGCCACAACATAACTTTCCGCGAGGCGAACGTGATGATGAGGTTGTGCAGCACAAAAAACGCATTATAATTGTCCGTTCCAATACAAAGGAATATGTTACCATGGCCGAAACAGAACAAAACAACCAGAAACGACACTTTGTTGGCACAGTGGAACAAGCTGAACTAGAACAACCATCCGAAAAGATACGAAAAGAAACGCAATCACCACGACCAATGAAACAAGATTACGCGGCCACCGGAGGTTTCCTCATCGATTGTCAAGACGGCTTGGTGGGAGTCACCAAAGAGGAGGCCGACAACGTCTTGAAATTCTCTCCATTCTTCAAGGGATGCTTTGAACACAACATGCAAGAGTCTGTTACTCGAAGAGTCAAGAGGTCGGATTGGACGATTAGTCTTGCACAAAACTTGGTGCATGCATGCGTGGACGGTTCCATCTGCCTCGAGACTCCGGAACAATGTCAGAACCTTTTGGAGGCAGCGGACGAAGCCATGATTGATCTACGTCTATGTGATATGATCCATTACAAGATCCCATCTCCGAAAATGAGCTACTGTCTTTCTCAATTCTGGAACTTACCGAAACGGCTCGAGATTGCTGTTTCCTTTATCCTCACCGAAGAATGGTTCAAGTTGTTGGAGAGCAACATTCTGCTCCTTCCCCAAGATCCACAGATTCTCCTGAAGGTTGCAGGCTTTGAGCCAGAGAATAACAAATCAGGTGGGAAAAACCCTTTACGAAAAAAGGTGGTTCGGGGCTTGTCGGTACACACAACCCTCAGCGCCACAGACGCTTTGTTCCGCATTCGGGAATGCTTCAAGGCAGACGACCGATTTGCGGTTGTTGCGGATACCCCCAACAAACATTTTGTCCTGTCACAGCACCCCCCGTTCTCGTACTATCTGCATCCACGATTTGGACCGGGGCACATTATCTATCAATGGGAAACATCCGACGAGAGCGGCATTGCAGCACGTTTTCCCATTCGAAAAGTGTTTCAGTGCAATGCCAACCCGAAGCTTCATTCGGTGAATACAGAGACGGGGCCCTGGATGGACTTTAAGATTGTTCATCCCTCTGCCGAGACATTGGGGCGTCTGCTGCATGCTGCGGCGGGATTGGATGCTACCATTGTCATGATCGTGGCAGAGAATGCATATTCCTGCAACCGAACGATTGCTCTTTGTGAGTGGTTTGTGAAAAATATGGCAAAGGTGGATGAAACCAGCCAACATTCCTTGGGGGACTGTGGGTATTGTGAGACAGCCTACATACAAAGACCGATCTTGCGGTTTGAGGATTTGTTGGTGACTTGATTGAAACTGTAAAGTTCCTTGTACTCGTATTGTGACCATACCGCTTTTTTACTCGACAGAGATTGCTACCCGTAGGACTCAGTAGGTTCCTACTTTAGCCATTCTCGTGTCGACTCCCGGATCAAGAAAATTGTCATCATCGTACGCAGCATGTTTTGAGTAATTCGGAACTGATGGTTAGGAAATTAGCGAACTCTTGCCCGGTTGATATTCTACATCGTCCTATGGGAATCTTTGATCTCTATCCCAAGACAATGAGCACTGCTTTGTATCACTATTTTTGTTTTTGAAGACATTTAGTTCTGGTGTGGTGGTCGTGAGAGGGGTATTTTGTGAGAATACCCCTCTCTCCCGTGCTTTGGCCTCACATAAAGTTTATCAGTACTACCTCGGTAGTATTTTGGGGGTAATATAGTGATTTGTGTATAGGATGACATTATGTTGTAACACATTCTCTCTGGGCAACAACACCCTCTGCACTCGGCATTGCGTTCGAGTGTGGACTCGCTGACGTCATGACACCATTTATTTCGCTCACGAGGTCCTTGTGATGGTTGTGCACGAAGCTCGAGGCGATTTTTGTCGCAGAGCAGATTCGGTAGATTCTCCCCTACGACGACATACGTACGTACCTGCAGTGGGTGCGCCTACTTGCAACGGTCCAACGGTGTTTAAGTTCGAGAATCTGGGTCATTCCTTTCTCCGTAAAAAAAGAGCGATTGTTGTCTCAAGTGCTGTCCTCCTGTCGGTACATACTGGAACGAGTACGGGCACTGCAGTACCGGTAGTTGTGCACAACATTTTGCAAACCAATTGGTCTGTCTACCTCCGAACGAGTTGTTGTGTCTGTGAGTGTTGATGTCTTCGACCGAAACTGCAGAAGAACTCAAGCAACGCATTCAAAAGGAAACCCAACGAGTCCGACGTAGGCTCACGAATGATTCAGACCCCGTCCCTGCTAACTATCGTCCTAGAGTAGAAGTTGACTATCCATCGGGCGTCACAGTCCACGAGCAAGCAACGCCTACTGCTGCATCATCTGGCCCCGTCCCTTACATTGTGGATAATTTCTCCGAGCGTGTTGACGACCCTGTACCACAAGCCAACATGAGTTCCCATTTACGAGGTGCCCATGAGGCCTTTAAGCAAAGGTGCGTGACCCCCAAAAAGCCGATATTCTCGACCCGGCCAAGAAACAAACTATCCAATGGAGAACCTCAATCCTTCTTCTTGTCATTGTATCAACCACCCAACCACCCCATTCGTTGCTGACTTGCAGCCTCATTGAGGAAGTTTTGGGTCCCAAGGCGAATGCCGATCGAGTTCCCATTGACAAGGTTGTCATGATCATTTGGCAGTTTCGGGATGACCCCCAAGTCGTCAAATTCATGACGCGATTCGTCGCCAAGTTTGCCAGTTCTCGTCACGTCTTTGATGGCATTGAGTTCTACCTTCCGCAATTGGCACATATGATTATTCACTTGGAGGCAGAGTGGGATGATGCCATTCTAGAACGCTTCGCCTTGGTCATTGCCCAACAATCCTTGCATTTCGCCCTTCAACTCAATTGGATTCTGCAGGGAGCCATAGAGGATTATCAGCCTGAATTACCCGATGGATCCAGTAACCCTGACTACCATCCTCTATATTATTCTCGTTGTATCAAGTTGCTCACCAACATGGAGCGTTGTGTTGTTTACAAGGACAACCGATCTGTCGAGTTGCAGAGATTGTACGAAATGGGAAAAATCACAAAACAAGAACTTCAAACCTTGGAACAGGCCGAGCGTCGCTTCCAAGCCCTGCAAATGGCTGGTATGGATGGGGAAATTGGAGAAACCTTTGGAGGAAATTTGTTGTACAAGCGTCAACTCCGTACCGCTTGTTACAAGCAAAAGCTCTGGAAATCTCGTTACTTTGCGATTGAAGAAAACATGCTCAACTGCTACAGCAGCGAAGGAGGTCGCCTAGTTCGAAGTATGCCTCTCGAGGGTGCTCAAGTCCATGGAATTCCGGAATCGGAAGGACGTTACCCCTACATGTTCATGGTCAAGAATCGAAGCTTCGAATTTCGCATGAGAGCTTCCTCTCAAGAAGACATGCAAAAATGGGTACAAATGCTCGTCGATGGAGCCGAATACAAGTCGGTGTTTGGTCACATGGACGCCAGTGTTCACAAACACACTGCCGAGCAAGATCGTGTCGTCAGTGAAATGACGCCTGCCCAAAAGGCTCGATACGAATTCTTCCGTGACGAGCGTCAGTTCGTCCGAAGGATCACGGATATTGCCGAGGAACTCCGCTTCAAAGAACCGGCCGAGCGGAAGAAGATTGCGCCAACGATAATGAAGCACATGGAGATTCGTCCGTGTGTCTACTCTCCCCTTTGTGGTTCCACGGAACTCTGGAGGCGCGTTCATGGAGTGCTCTACAAGGACACTAGGGTCTTCAACACGAACGAGCGCTGTCCAGTCATTATGTATTTCCTTGGTGCCCGTGGAGAGGCGGAGAGTATCCGCAAGGATGGAAATCGTGATGCCAATTTGGACGTGGCTGAGTATCTACATATGCGGTTCGGAACGGGTGAGGAAGGCTTCGATGACGGGGAGAACAATGAAGGTGTCAGGGGGGAGGCCGAACGAAACGACACTGGGGACAGTGCTGTTTGGAACGATAGTTTCGTAAAGCACGAAGATGCTGCAGGGGCAGAAGATTCTCAAGTTGGGCGCAACCAACATTTGAACAAATTCCTCCGCGAGTCTTTCGTTTCCATTCCTCGAAAACTGGCTTCCCGATTGGATGGAGCGCAAAAGCGTCGTTCCCACCTATTGGAGAGCTCAACTGGTATCAAGCACGTGCCAATCCTTCAAGGCGACAAGCAAGGACGCACTGGAGGAATCCAAGTGGGACGAAGCAGTATTTTGGGAAACAACGGTTTGATCGAGGGAGATATGCACGAGGGTGCCATCGAAAAGAAATACATTGACAAGGCAAAAATGATTGTCAGTGGTGGAGAAAGTTGGGCCGAAAAGTCGAAGCGTATGTTGGAAGAGGCCAAGTTCAAGCCTCTCGGTGCTCAAATGGAGGTTGTTGGACTCATGTCCAAGTCCAACGATGATCTTCGACAGGAGGTCTTCATGATGCAAATGATTCATTATTACAAGAGTGTGTTCGCACGTGCCAATATTCCTGTTTGGCTCAAGACCTATCGCATTCTCAGTACTTCCAGTAGCACTGGATTGATCGAAGTCCTTGTCGATTCTACATCCATTGACGGTCTGAAGAAGGCTGACAAGTACCCTTACGAGGAAGGTGGTATGAGGGCCTATTTCGAGAAAACCTATGGTGGACCCAATAGCACTGCCTTCAAGGCTGCCCAAAAGAACTTTATTCAAAGTTTGGCTGGATACTCCGTCGTTTGTTACCTCTTGGGTATTAAGGATCGTCACAACGGAAACGTGATGATGGATACACGTGGACACGTGGTGCACATTGACTTTGGGTTTGTCATGGGAATGGCACCTGGTAACGACTTCAGCATGGAACGCGCTCCTTTCAAGCTCACCAAGGAGTATGTAGAAGTCATGGGTGGATTGGACTCGGAAGGCTACAAGGAGTACGAACATCTTGTTGTGGAAGCATTCAAGGCTGCCCGCCAAAACTCCCAAATCGCTTTGGGATTGGTGGAAATTATGATGTACAAGAGTCGGTATCCTTGCTTCACAGGGAAGTATGGCAATGGTATTTCCTTGAAGCGATTTGAACAACGATTGATGTTGGATGTTCCGGATGATCAAATTGAACGACGAGCCAAGCAATTGATCACCAGGTCCTACGATCACTGGGGAACCAACTTTTATGACAAATTCCAGAAATGGTCGAATGGATATGCCATCTAAACGTTCTGCATGTCTGTGCTGCACACACTCAAAAGTCATCCTAGTAGTAATAGTATTTTCTTCAATCCAAATCCTGCAACCCCCACTGGATACTTGTATATAACTTAAGCGCTCATGTAGGTGGACATATCAATCTCATCAGGGAGCTCGGGGATGTTGACCTCGAATCGGCTTTGCACCTTGCTGAGAATCTCTTGGTCTGGTTCACTAGAAACGAACGAAATGGCAATCCCCTTGGTTCCGAAACGTCCCGCACGACCCTGTTTCATATTTCAAAAACCATCACAACCGAGTGAGCCTACCATCACCACCACAAACAATAATTCGTAAGCATTCCAATAGGCAACACAACACAGTCACGTACCACACGGTGCAAGAATTGATCACTGTCATCAGGAAAGTCGTAGTTGATGACAACATTGACTCGTTCAATATCAATGCCACGTCCAAACAAATCGGTAGCTACCAAAATACGGGCCTTGAAATCCTTGAATCCCTTGTACTTGGCAATACGTTCCTCTTGCTTCATACCAGCATGGATACAGATGGAAGGAAAGTTACAGTCGGTCAACAACCGGTTGAGCTCCTTGGCACGGGCGACCTTGGAAACAAAGATGACGACTTGGTTGAACTCGAGGGAATCCAAGAGATCGTTGAGCTTTTTGTTCTTCTCGGCCTCGGCCAACTTGGCATAGTACAATTGCAAACCGTGCAAAGTCAATTTGGTCTCATCATCGACGTAGATTTCCATGGGATCTTGGCAAAACTTCTTGCAGACAGCCCGACTCTCCTTGGAGAGAGTAGCACTGAACAACATGACTTGCTTTTCATGAGGAGTCATGCGGAAAATCTCTTGAATATCTCGGCGCATATCCAAACTGTCCAAGACACGATCACACTCATCCAAGACAAAGTGCTTGATTCCATCGAGTTGAAGATCCTTGTCCCGAGCCAAAGCCAAGATACGTCCAGGAGTTCCGACAACAATGTGGGGAGATTCGTTCTTCAAGATTTCACGGTTAGCCTTGACACTGACACCTCCATAAAAGACGGCAGTCTTGACGGTAGGAAGGTACTTGGAGAACCGCTCATATTCGTGGGCAATTTGGAAGGCCAACTCACGGGTGTGACACAAGACCAAGCAAGAGACCTTATCGTTGGCGGTATCTTGGTTGAGCTGGTGCAAAGTGGCCAAGACGAAGACAGCGGTCTTTCCCATACCAGACTTGGCTTGACAGACGATATCACCTCCAAGAACGGCTTGTGGAATGGTCTCGTGCTGGACTTCACTAGGGTGCTCGAAACCAGCATCGACAATGGCACGGAGCAACTCGGGCTTGAGGAGGAAATCCTTGAAACCAGAAGCATGGATACCAACATAGAGGCCCCTGTAGTGGAAAGGGTAGTGATGGTAGTGGTAGTGGTAGTGGTAGTAGCAGTTATTGTTGGCAATGACGAGAAGATTCGCGCAAAAAAGTAGAAAAGAAAAAGATGAGTAGGAGAATCAAAGACGGGACTCGGAACCATCGAAGTTGCTGGAGGAGAGGTGGGCAAACTATAAACAGCACGGTGCTTGACACACTATATTCCAAACGGAATGTGTGTGTGTGTGTGTGTGTGTGTGTGTGTGCAACATGTCTTCCAGCAGCACAAGAGAATCCCTTGCAATAATACAGTTCATCGATGGGCGATGACACTGGATCTCCTCGGAGGTTGCGGTACCCACACGGGACCAACTGAGATCCTGCATTCTCTGGAAAAGCAAGCCTGTTACTATCCATGTACATGATGCCACTTGAACCGGTTTCTCTCCATGCATTGTACGATACCACATCAGAATGGTATGGTGGTGATAGGATAATCACGGTACACCGCGATAGTCACACGATAAATCATTCCCAAGTCTCCTTGGAAAAGTAGGTTTTGCGCCCTCCACCGATTGCCACTTCATGATGGTGGGATGGATTCAGAGTCATCAAGCGAGATGAAAAGAAAGAAAAGAAACTCACTTTTTGGTAGCCTTGGCTGGTTCTGCCTTTTCCGTTACTTCGGCGGCCTACAAGAGCACAAGCCAACAGTGAGACGTGGTAGACCCCAAAGATCCGATCCGCTCACTCTTGTACTTCCTGCTCTAACTGGGTACGAACGTGCAAACGTAAACCGCAACAACTTCTCTTACCTCTTCTTCGTCATAATCGACGAGTTCATCTTCGTTGTCAGCCATGGTGATAGAGTTACCGTAGTAAAATACGAGTCGAGAGAGAGAGATAGGATTCGTGAGTAGTACTGTACGTACAACAAGCACCCAACTATGTGAACGACGACCTTGCAATGCCAATGTTGCTGCTGTGATGTCTCTCTCTGCCATTGGCTGCGCAGCTCTGCGCGGATCCCAAACGGACACAGAGATTCGTCCGACGATTGATACGATTGGATTCCAGGGAGTCAAATTGGATGGAGAGACGTGCAGACGCATCCAACCGCAACAACAAACAACAACAACATCACCTACAAAAATCAACATCATCAAAGTGCTAGTACTTCCATCCAGCACAATGATGTTCCTACAACGTTCTTCTTTCCCACGATCCGTCAGGACCATCCTGTCCATACCCTCCCGCTGTTCTCGTTGTTTCTATTCGACATCCGACCTTCCCTCTCCGACTTGGTCCGTCCAGACGTTGGATTTGCAAGTCTCCCATGACCCACCCTCCTCCGACACGGTCCAAGCGTGGGCCGATCGTGCCTTGTTGGAATCGGGGGATCAAGATACCCAATTGCAACAAGATTTGGCCAATATGATGCACATGTTGCAACAAGTTACGAATCATCCGAGTTTGGAGGAGGCGAGTGTGGAAGCCTTGGATGATGTGGAGATTTACGATGCGGTGCGGGGTGTTGGGTCGGCACGAGTGCGGGCGGTGGAAGAAAGGGAAGTGTCGGCAAATATCATGTCTGCGGCTACACAGCAAGTGTGGGACTCGTATTTGGAGCCTAGAACGATACGACAAGGAGGAGCTCATCAATACTTCGTCATCAATACACAAGAAGAAAAGTAAACGATCCTTACACTCTTTCAAACTGATTCTAATCTACAAGTAGTCTTTCCAGTGCTTTTCGTTTGGCCTGTCGCGCTGATCGACGGACCGAGCTGCTCAAGGCATTCTCCTTCTCGGTCGAATCTAAAGCTGCAGATTCAGGCATGGTAGACCCCGACGATGTCAAGGCCAACGTTGCCTTTGTATCCCCCGAGGCTGCGGTGTCCACCCACTCCGCATCATCATCATCATCGTCTTCTTCCTCCTCACTATCATCCCCACTACCTTCTTCTTCCTCCTCCTCTTCTTCGTCGACCTTGGAGGAGGAGACCGACTTTGGTTTTTCAATACTGGATGAGGAAGATCGGTTGGACGACTTGAGTCGCAAGGACACTTCCACAGCATTGGACCGTTGCGAGTCCACAGACGTCGCGCTCTCGAGTGTTGGGCCATCCTCCTGTAGAGCTGCAATCTCGGATTCGCTTGCACTTGGGAGTCGACTGCACACAGCTTGAATCATTTGAGCCGTTCGTGTGTCCTTGACGGCAATCTTGGAATCCCCCGGTAGCAGCCCAAAAGCTACCAATTCTGTTTCTAGTGTCTCATATGTCTGTCGAATAGACTTGGGGAAACTCAAGTGACACCACAACAGGAATGTACCGTGTGTGGAGAAAGGAATCCACCACAAAAGTGTGGCAAAGTAAGACAGAACCCCGCTGACAAGACAATGCACAACCCAGTATTGGAGGTACAAGAGCTCAATGTGTTCCTTGTTTCCCTTGGCGTCCAATGCACGTCCTGACTTGGCAGCAGGCACTACAAACTGAGCGTAGGCCACACCGTACTGGGTCAGAAAGGATGGCATGAATAGACACAAGGCTGGAATCACCAACGTGCGCCCCTCCTCCAAAAAGTGCAAAATCCATTCCTTGCGGGAGTCTGAGATGAGCTTGAGCATGGTCAAAACATCCAAGGCACCGGTAGCCTTGCTATGCACAAGGGATTTCCAAGTCTCACGGGTGATGGACTCGGCCACCATACATTCAAAGTCGAGAAGGACTGGAAACACATGCTTATGCAAGAGATTCAAAGGCATGGCTTCCTTCAAGAACGTGTCCTCAGCAGCCCCAATTACCTTTTCCATGCAAAAGATCCAAATGAAGAAGAGCAACTTGAGCTCGCTGCACACATAGAGGACATAAGGATGCTTGGCCACAAAACTACCGAAGATAGGAATCATGGAAACAACAGTACCCAGGCATTGCACAAGGCCGTAGACAACCCAGTAACGCAACCAGTAGCGAGTAGCTGCCTCAGGCTCATTGATGAACAAAGCAGCCATAGGCGACTGGGCTCCTACTCGAGGAGATGTTGGATTTCTCTTTGGGGTAGATGGTGCCTTTCCAGGATGTGTTTTACTAAAAGGAGAAGGGGGCTGACTCTTCCGAGAAGAGCGACTAACACTCTCTCGTGCTTCCTGTGAAGCAGTGGATTGCATGTACGAAGGTTTTCGCCGCCGATCAGCTTTGGTAGTCACAGAAGCCTTGGAATCAGCTTTGGTAGTCACAGAGGACTTGGTGTAGGCTTGAGGGTGTTTCTTCTCATGAATCCAGGAGAGCGTCATGATCAGAGGGTACCAAATGGAAACCAATGCAATGCTATATGTGTCATGGGCAAACCATTTGACTGTGGCAGGAAAGAAGACCTTGAGGGCCACATAACCTCCCAAAAAGGCGACATGAGGGACCGCCATGGCCAAAAGAATCGAAACACGTGCAACTTGTTGAACGAATCGACTGGCTCCCTGTGAAACGTATCAGAGGTTGTGTTTGAAAACAACAGAAATGTTGAGAATCCAGGTTGTTAAAGTTGCAAAGATGGCAACCAAGAAGGCAACGACCACCAATTGGACAAACACATGCACAAACAAGACGTTGTTTTCTTGCCAGGTCCAACCGAGCATGTCCGACCCTCCCAGCAACTAACGCCCGCGTGCTCGCCAATTTCTCCTCCAATCGAATAGGCAAGCGGGTGATATTATATGTCGCAGCGACACAAAACACACCAAGACTCGACTGGAATGACCATCCATCCAAGATTCTCCACTTCTCCACTTCATGTTGATGACACTCTACTCATCACTGAGGTAGCGACTCCCTCTAGGTAGGACGAAAACAATAAATCTTACCTCAAAAGCTCGGCCTCGTTGACGATAATATTCATCCATCATTCTCGTCCAATAACTTTGAAGTCGAATCCATCTGTACAAATAGTACAATCCGACTAACCCTCCAACAATCACAGCTTCCCCTAGCCATTCCGTTGGAGTTAGTTGCGATTGGAAACGATAAAACCAAATAGCTCCCATCCGAACTTGTACCCAACCCGCTTTGAGTTGAATCCAACCTTGTTCTAACAATATGCGAAATAGCACCTTGCCGACTTCACCCAAAACTTGCAAAATCAAATAGCAAAGAATCGCGATAGGCTTTCCCGTCAGATAGGCAAGCTGAGAACCACTTTGACTGAGTTTCCACAAGTCTTCCCCAAAGGCTTGAAGTGCTGGTTGGTATACAGACCAAGGAGGAACATCCAAACGATGCCATACCGTCACCATGCCAGGGATGACTTCTTGTTGCATATACTCCATGTAAGGGCTCCAGACATCCAGCGCTTCTCGAAGCAAGACATGAGATTGCGACAACATCTGGTGGAGATTCTTCTGGTAATCGGACATTGTTGCTTCCAGTTGCATGGTGGCAATGAAGGTTTAAGCAGTGCACAACAACAACCCAACCACCCAAAGGTATCGTCGTTGCGCAGGAGGCTGCAATTCAAATTATTTGTAGTCGTTGTTGTTTGCATCCCGAAGCGTGCACCTCCGTGATTGGGTCCAACAAGTCCAATTCGACTGGATTGACTGCTGACGACGGAGGCACACCACAGCCACAACCACAGCTATTGGCGAAATACTTTTTTAATGAGTTATTTTGGTCTCTAGTAGGAGTGTATTCAGTCTCGAGAGCGCAGACCCTTGACATTGGAGATGCTTGAATAGAGAACTGATAGCTTGGTTTGGTAGTTATTGTTGAAGAACACGACAAGATAGCTCAATCTCGTCCCCCCGTGCTGAAGAAGAGCTTCCTTCCCTAAAGGTAGTAGTAAGGTTGACGACCTGATACTTCTTGATAGTGTGCACTGTATCCCCCAGAGTTGTCTTCATGGCTGTGATTGGAATTTGGCACCGGATAGTAGGGTGAGTGCCTCCAGTAGAAACGGTCAGAGGAAGCTGTAGTATGATAATCATCGGGCGGACCGTTCTTGTAGGAAGGTACACCCTCGACAGCCACAGGATTTCTAGCATCAGGCGAAAGTAAATTATCGTATCGCAAACGAGTATATTCGCCAGGATGAGAAGGAAGGGGACTTTCCAATCCTCTGCTTTGGGAATCCCGATGAGGAGGGTGTGGATAACTGCTTTCCCTTGGAGCGGAATGATGTTGTCGGGGGTAGTAGTACCCATCATGGTAAACTGGAGGGTAAGGGTAGCTATGCATGGTTGAGTATGACTGACCGTAATAGCCATGTGGTCCAGGAGGTGCATAATATCCCCTGTTTTGTTGTGGGCGTACAGCCGTTGGTTTTGCGTAGTAGCTCATGGAGGATCTGCCTCTTGAGTTATGAAATCTGCAGTCTTCTTCCTCTTCACATTCACTGAAGGAGACAGAGCGAGCTGTTGTTGCCCCTCCTCCCAATGAGTTGCTACTTGGAGACCGCTGCATTGGTCCCACTCGAGTAGTTTTGACTTTTGTAGCGTTGCGCCTGGTGTAGTCCCGAGCCGCTTTTCGTAGTGCATGGCCAATCTTGTCCTTTGCCTTGTCTAAACCAATATAGGACCATCGTTGTGTTTTCGGGTCTTTGCGGACCAGCCCCAGGCCGGTGGGAGAATCCTTTCGCATTTGTACCAGGACAATGTGGATCACCTCAGTCTTTTCCTTCTTGGTTTTCGCCGTAAGATAGTTGTGTGCATGAGCACGGACGAGCCCTCGTAACTTTTGATTCCCCTCTGAGCAGAGCAATTGTCCAAAAGAGAGCATGTGTCCAGTTAGAATACTATTTCTTGATACAGTCACTCATTTGACTCATTCAAAATCATTGCCCCCAGTTCAGCCATCTTCTTACCATGGTGGAAGTTCTGTCGGGCCCACCCAACAATTGCATCTGAACTACTGGGGTAGAACTCCTCAGGTTGTTCAGATGTATCATGTTCGTCGTCACTGGTGTTCTCCATCATCCCTCAGTTCCAATCAGCCCAAAAGATGTCACGCTCAGTGCATTGCAATCTCAGTTTCGATGTAGTGGTGGGGCCCATTTCCCAGTCCACTAACCTCCATTTATATATACTTCGATCTTGTATATATTTCAATACATAGCACCCTCCGCGCCTACAGATGTAGAGTACATGGGACCAATGCACGTTAAGCCGGTACGAATGCTGTCTTTTGATTGGTTGATTCCCTGGACCAAGCCGATGTAGATGGGGAGCTACAGTTACACATGTCTCAACACCATAGCTTGCACGCTGGGTGAGCACAAGCACACGAAACTCGCGACACAATTAGCTCTACAGCTTAAGACAACACAACGAGTTTCATCTGTTTGTGTGCCTCCCATGACTTCGTTGCATCACAGGAGATTTTCATCAACTGTTCAGAGCATATTGGTGACACAGATAATATTTGATCATGCCTATTTGCAAGCGCTCCCATCGTTTCATTCTTGTCTGGGGGTTTGTTGTGGTGGGTCGCCTGGCGAGAAGCAAGACGTCGGTGCGCCAAGAATCAACGGGCACATCGTACTGCAGGAGCTTCCCAGCAACTGGTATATCGTCCCATTGACCCAAATTTTTGCCATCGCTCACCTTGTATTTAATTTCTTCGATCGCCATACTCACATAGGAGCTCACCCAACTCAGCGATGTCCAAATTTCTGAACAGACCCCTTGTATTTGGCCATCCCGACTTGAACCGCCGACGGTGCATGCAAAAACGGACATTGCCTGGCCGAAAACACATAGCAACAATGTTGCCCATTTCGGGGGTGGGATCCATTTCATGGGATACTTGAGATGAGCCACTGAAACCCTTCACGACGGAGAGGCACGTGGAGTTCTGAAACGTCATGCAGCGAACAACATTTGGTCTCTGCACACAAAACACCTTTGGTCCATAGATTTCGATTTCCCTTAGGCAACCATGAAACTAAGTCTAGCGTCGTTCCTTCTTGCCTCGGTTAGTGTAGTCGATGCACACCAAACCACTGAGGAGTTCGGTCGTGTTATTGATGACGAGGAACTCGGAAGCTTCGAAGTCAATCTCCTTGAGGAAGACGTCAAATTCTGGAACCGTGCTCTCCGAACTAGTATGAGCTACAGCATGAGCATGAGCATGATGATGGAGTATAGTGAGGACCCCATCGAGGAGGAGAAATTGTTGGTAGAGGAGCTTCCCACTGTCATGGAAATCCTGACCACCGCTGGAAACTACGAGACTTTTGCTACGTTGTTGGATAGCAGTGAAGTCTCGTACGGAGAGGGTTACACCTACTTCGCACCTACAGATGATGCCTTTGACGCACTTCCTTCTGGTGTGGTTGAATGTTTGTTGGAACCTTCTCAAGCAACTACTTTGGAGAATTTGGTGAAGCATCACATCCAAGAGGGACTCCTAACAAGCAACGATCTCACCCATGGGTCTACTGTGACCACTGCTCGAGGAAGTGCTGCCACGGTATCTGTGGCCGCAGGGAACATCTTGATTGACGAAGCCACCATCGTTGCTCCCAACATGATTGGATCGGACGGAATCATTCACGGCATCAACGCAGGTATGTACATTGTTGCTTCTTGAAACCATCTTGCTGTCTGGTGGCGTTGTCATAGTTTCTAACGGTGCGGTTGTTGAACAGTCTTGATCCCATACGATATGGATTTGGATGAACTGGTTGACGCTTGTACTGTTGTTGTGGACTCTGAGGAGGGCACTACCGATGCCACTACAGATACCGATACAACGACGAAGGACGATACCGAAGATAGCACTACCGAAAAGGAGACTACCACCACTGAAGAAGAGTCGGATGCTGAGGTTGATGACTCCTCTTCTTCTCGAGTTTTCTTTGGGGTTGCTGGTATGGTTGGAACTGCCATGGTTATGTTGTTGTTGTAAGGGAACCTACAATGTCTGAAAAAGTATAGATTCTACACCTCTTCTACACGATGATGTATATAACTTTAGGTATTGTATTTTCCTTTTGTTGTAAAGAAACTCTGTATTCCACTCCCCATGAGCAAAACAGAAGCCATTTCTCTCACATGTTGTAGCTTCCAAACACACTAGCACGTGCGATCAAAGATCACGTCGAAGTTCTGCGAAGAGATTTGGCGGAGGCTTCACCAAAAATGGCCCCACCATGGTGACTTTGCCCCACCTGTTCCGCGATACTACGACGCCATATTTGCTGAATGAATGGCAAGGTGCGAACAACATGCACGTGTACTTCTGTTACTCCTTCAAATGAATATATTAGCTACCTGTACTATTGGAATCACCAGGTTGGACAGCACCAGTAGGTTCACACAACCCTTGAACTTGGAGAAGGACCAGAACTCACACAACATGTTATTGACATTATCTTCACCAAAAACTAGTTTGAATGTTTGCTGGATGTAGGGCAAGTCGAACAAGTAATCCTTAGACTCTGTTACTGGAGACTTCCCTATATATGAACTGCAAGTGGACGGACAAGAGACAGACAAAACCCGGGTACTTTCAATGACAGGAGCCAACCTCCGATGCCCGATGCCTTGCAACGATACAAGATGTCATTCCTATCGAAACACCTTCAACGGCCATGACGACCCCTAACGATAGCGAGGCAACACAAGAACTGCCCAAGATTTCCCATCCGACTGCCAAGGCTTTTTTCGATGCTCTAGATACGAAAAAGGCGTCATCCCGTCAGAGTGCAAATCTGCAACAACTCAGTCGCTCGTTGGGATGGAGAAACCGACATTCTCAATCCGACCAATATCCTCTCCAAGTATTGGATCAAACCATCACAGTGCGTCAACATCAACGTGGTGAAGTGGAAGGAACCTACGGGACAGGTGCAACTGTTTGGCCAGCAGCTGTTGTGCTGATCAAGTATTTTGAGAGGCACCCAGATTGGTTGAAGGGGCAACGGATAGTGGATTTAGGATCTGGAACTGGGATCACCAGTCTAGCAGCTGCCATATTAGGTGCTTCTCACGTTGTTTGTACTGATGGCGAGGAGTCGGTAGTTCAGTTGGCACGTGATAATATTGCCGCAATGGCGGAGGAAACCAAGGAATCTGTGAGTGACACAAATAATACGACCACGACCTGGTTCTACCATACTTGTCCAATTCAAGCCCAATTCTACTGGTGGGGCACCTTGCCTCTTCCAGATCCCAATTGTGATATTGTCATTGTGGCTGATTGTGTGTTGCCAAAACTCTATCCCATTGCTCCTTTGGTACAAGCCATCGATGAACTTTTGACTAAACCCACCAGCCGAGCGATCTTGTCCTACGAACATCGGTGGTATCCAGACTATGATCCAAGAGATGAATTTCGACGATTGGCATGCGAACGTGGTTTAGTTGTGGACTCTGTCCCTCTGAATGATATGGATCCTGTGTATGCTGTCGATGACATTGAGATTTGGCATGTAGTCCGAGGTGGTGACAACAATAATTAGAAAGAGAAGAGGCCGTATCCTAAAGGTTTTGCCATTGGGGCGGTGTTCTGTTGCAAAATTTCTCGAGATGCATATTCCATCTGGATGTGTACAACTTGTGGCCTCCTATCACGCCCTACTGCTTTCAATCTGCTGTCGGCCTTCGCACTATCTGTACACAACCACATTGTCACAATTAATAACTAACATACTATCAGTACTAAGTAAGCACAGGTCGTTGACCCAGTGATCCTGATCCTTGAGGAGACAATCACATCCCCCAGTGACTTCTACGCCCCTGGTGCTGGCGTAGTTCCGAAACAGCTCCTCAGGGCAACTCTCCTCGCTTCCACCAAAGGTTTACGGTGTACCTGTGCAAGAAATCAATCTTTTCGTCAATGGTTGGGGGCTCAACCTTTTCGTTTTCCTCTACACCAGACCTATTCTGTAGGAATTCATTAAGAACAGGTATCGAGTCAACTTTGAAAGGTCTGCCATTCGTATTGGACCCAATCTGATGGACACGAAAACCGGCCCCATAGATGAAATCCAACATTGTCAAAGTATCAGGAAGGTTGGTGTGATCCGATGTTTCCATTAGGATATTCCGAATGTTACCGTCGTGGATGAGCTTTTGCCCTCCTTGAACCACAAACTTTTCAAAACCCTCCACATCCATCTTCAAAATGGGAATGTCACGATTCATCCAACCTTCTTGCGTTGCGACATCATCCAAAGTCACGACACGGACTGGAACCTTCTTCCCTGACGCTCGTTGGTCAACAAATGATGAAGCTCCAGGGTTTCTGTCTACAGTAAAAGTCAACACTGATTCCTCACTCCCAAGTCCATAAGGAAAGAGGGAGACAGATCCATCAGAGTCCCAGTTATTGAGTTTCAAGGATTCACAAACTCGGATGAACATGAGAGGATTGGCGTCGAAAGAGGCAACATGATACCCAAGCGACCTCGAAACTAGAGTATACCAACCAATATTCATACCAACATCCAGGACCAGCGCAGGAGGGAGTGTGTTCGAACCAGTGGCCGAGGGATTCTCTTCAGACAGGATTTCAACAAAAATATTGGTAATATGTTTTTCGTAGTAAAATCCTTTGTTCATGATGGAAGTCCACCGCATGGGGTCGTACCTCTGAATATAGAGGGAAATCCAAAATTGGGGATCCGTGGTAGTATACCGAGATGTCATGTTCAATGGTGTCCCGATGTTTGGATCATGTAGCGACTCTGCATCTCCCAAAGCAGCAACACAGTCTTGTGGAGGAATGTTCTTGTAGTTCGTAGCATACTCTGCCTCAAGGTTGCTATCGCCGTCGTCAGTCATACCCGGATCCAACTTGGACAAACCACCCAACGCCAACATGGCGAGTTCCTGATATCCACACAATTGCCGCCCAATCCCAATTCCAATCAAAAACAACAAGAGTCCGGTTCGAACTGATATGGATCCATCGGAAACCTTTCGCAATGGGTGGCTTTTGTCTTGCATATTTGCAGGTGTCTACTACCAAGATCTGCTTGTCGGACAGAATGGGCGAGAGGCTGCGAGGTTGCGGGACTAAGAGTAGTATCCGCTGTTTAGTCCCGGTGCCACCAAATTTATACTCCCGGTATTGTTGCAATAGTAATAGTTATTAGTTGACTTCCTTTATGTTGTACACGTTGCACTCTATTCTGGACATGTTGCTACGATAATTTACCAGCCCCACCAGAGACCCACTTGGGTTGAGGTGGTCTCCGTCCGACGTATGGAGAAAAAGATACTAATAATAGTAGGAGATGGAACAGGTGAAACGCTCATCATACCGCCGTCATTTTTATCAATCGAGCATACTGAAGCATGCATTAGGTGAAGACGACAGGATACTGCCGTAAGAAAAACGAGTTACATATCTGTCCACGACAACTACTTTTCATGCTGCTCTTCTTCTTGATAGCCTCCAGGTCGCTCTTTCAATCGCTTCAACGCTGCCTCGTATTCGGGCGTTCCCACCTTGTGATCCACAACCATGCCTACACTTTGCATGAATGCATACATGGTAGTTGGACCGACAAATTTCATTCCCTTCTCTTTGAAGCTTTTGCTGAGCGCTTGACTAGTAGGTGTTTGCGTAGGAACTTCCGCCAAGGTACGATAGTGATGTAAAATGGGTTTGTTTTGGACAAAACTCCAGACAAACTCATCCAAATCAGGGATATGTTCCTGAATGCATTTTGCATTATGAATCACAGACTCAATTTTCCCACGATGTCGCACAATCGAAGGATCCAATACCAGGCGATCCACATCGTCCTGGGTCATGGCAGCGACGCGCTCAATGTCGAAATTGTGAAAAAGGCGACGATAACCATCTCGTTTGAAAAGAATCGTTCTCCAACTTAACCCAGATTGAGCTCCTTCCAAACTAATCTTCTCAAAGAGCGCTGCGGACCCACGCTATTGAGGAATGGCGAAAGACAAAGGAAGTAGATTTATATAAACAAAAGTATAGCAATGTGAGTCACAGTCCCCATACCTTATCAAAAACTCTTGTCATACCTTTTCAAACCCCCACTCAGTAGACATGTACTCATTGTATGTTTCGTCGCCTTTGGTGAAGAAGTGATACCAAGGAAGCACAGCACCATTGTCAGTAGTGTCATCGCGAGGAACATCTTTCTTTGTATCCTTGGCTTTGTTCTTTCGGACCGGTGATTTCTTGGCCTTGTGAGGCTTTACACTCGTAATGGATTTTGCTGCTGTTGCAGCAGCGGTGGCAGAACGAGTCTTTCTGGTCATGGCCCCCCTCGTCGTTTCGGCTGTTTTTGCGCTGCCTCCGGAGAATTGTCTTGAAAGCCCTAATGCAGGAATCCCTTGCAAAAATGGAGGTGTTGATAGGAGAGGAACAAACGAGGTTGTAGACCAAAGGATTCCTACGCTTGAGCTTTTGATAAATGAGAGGCGACAATGCATGCCCAGAATCTTGTGTTGTTGTGTGCAACTTTCTGGGCTGTGTTGGAAAACTTCGTGCCACACCATTCGACTCGTACGAATGTAGGGATTGGTGCACCCCAACTCGCTTCGCCACAGGCAAATCCTTGATATCTGACTTTCAGATTATTCTATTGCTATGAATAAATGACCATGAAGAACAGAACCTATCCAACACAGTAAAAGTTGGAACAGGAGCACGACAAGGATCAAGGCCTGGCTTTGTGCCTATACCCTGCCAGTACTACTCTAACTGGAAGCACAACGAGAGTCCCCTGCATTGGGACAAGTGAAAACATCGATCGTACCACCTGCCAATGGGTTGACACCATCCTCACAAGCATACGTGGTTCCACCTGAGCCATCTGCAGCCGTACAATCCACTTGAATGTTGAGCTTGACGACTGAGGAACGCGACAAGCAGAACTGGGAGCCGAAATTCGCCACAAGGAAGGGACTTCACAGTCAAGCCCGCCACTGGATGGACACTCCCGATAGGTTCCAGATGGCAGTGGAGTGCTTGAAGCACGATCTACACCAGATCCTTCCAAGAGAATTACACCTGATTGTTGGTAGGTCAACATACAGACTTCGGGGTCGACACATGTGTTACTGCAGGAGTCAAGAGGAACCGGAAGAGAGGTTGGGCTCAAAGAAGCAGACTTGGTCGATTTTGGAGCCTTGAGGGACTTGGGGGTTGGACTCATGGTAGGCGAGACCGAGGGAGCGGGCGTCAAACAGCGATCATCGCCAGGGCAAGTGAACGTTTCAAAGGTACCGAGCGCTGCCGGGTTGCTGTCCTCAGCACATGCTCAGCGCATAGGTGCTGGTGTACAACGAGTCGGCAGCAGTGCAACTGGCTTGGATGGCGGATGAACCAGAAGTGCGGCACTGAAAAGTGTCCCCAGTGGCTGCCCAACCATTCGGGACTTCACAATCCCCAGATCCAGCAGGGCAGATCCTGTATGTTGTTCCTGCCGACAAAGGAGCTGTCACCACGGATCCACCCGTTGTAATGATCAGTCCTTCTTGTTGATAGGTCGTCATGCATGTTTCCGAGCCCGTGCACGTGTCACCACATGCTGGAGCAGCCGAAGGGCTCATGGAGAGCGATGGGCTCAGGGAAGGAGCCAAAGATGGGGACTTGGTGGACTTCGGAGCCTTCGGGGCCTTGGTTGAGAGTGGATTTCCGGAAACCCCGTACTCCTTTGTGGAAGACAAGAATAGAAAAGTCGAGAGTGTCCAAACTAGCTTCATCTTGGAGCAGATCTTGGTGTAGTGCACAATGATTTGTGGGTGTTTTTTTTTGGGGTGTCCTTCTTTACACACAAAGGAAGTCAGACACGGGGGTATCTGCTGCCGTACTGTAGCACTCTACCGTATCTGTCGTCGAGTACCTCATTATATTATCGGCGATACCACGCGGCATGTCACAGCATAGTAAGTCAGACGACGGCATGCTTCCACCTCCTTTCCTCCACCACATTGTTGACAGAACCTTCGTTTTCCAGGTAGTCAGCAGGATTGCCAACTAGAGAATCTACTACCGGTAACAACGAAAAAAAGACCGCAGTAACGGTAAACGCTGAAGTAGCGTAACAAGCGACTACTACAGAAAAATTATGTCAAGGAGGAGACTCGCCTGTCACCCTAACGATATCCGGCGGCCGAGGGAAGAATTTCAGAAGCCAGTAGTACTTCGTCCCATCGCGTAAATAGACCCTTAGAAGATACAGCATATCGGAGGACGTACCCAGAGAAATCCCGGTCCGGTTCAATGCAAACGAGGGTCGTGCCTACGCTACAACAGACTACAATACACGTTTGTCAATATCCAACGTCTCGATGAATAAAATCGAAATGAGTACTCTTACAAAATGCTACGGAAATAATGTCGAGGAAGGATGCATTCTCGCATTCAACTTCTTCGAATCAAGAATCCAATCGGTATCAAAGCACACAAGGAGACTGTCGCTTCATTCCACGTCTGAACAAGCGGCTCACATAGAAAAAAGGATCCATCGTTTCGTCCTTAGTAGTCAAGCTTTTCCAATGCCTTGACGGCAACGGCAGCTTGAGCCAGTTTCTCAATGAGATTTGCGGTGTCTACCTGCTCTTGCACGCTGATATCGTCTCTCAACAATTTAGCCTTGGCCCGTTCAATTCGGTCCAAAATGGAATCCAATGCCTCGGTGGCCACAGATTCGGCACGACTGGCATCACCCACCGTTTGGCTGTCTGATGAAGGCACGTGTCCGATGTCAGTTGGGCCACCCTCAACAATCACATTCCCCTTGGTACGTTGACCGGCAGAACCAGGTCGGGGAGGAAGGGTGGCTCCTCCAGAAATAGTACCACGTCCTTGGGATGATTTGCGGTCACGGGACATTGTCTCAGGAGTTGGTCGAGACTTTTTTGTGTAGGTGCTCTCCTCTGTAGAAGGAGCAAGAACGTCTTCATTTCCAAAAGTGAACATTTCAGGGGACCTTCCCAAATGGCGGATTTCTTCACCGGCAGCTTTGATGACTTGTTGGACATTCTCGTCTTGGGCCAAATCAAAACTCTTCAAGGGGCCTGAAGAAGGGTCTTGGGCTCGCTTTTTGGATTCTGTCTTTTCGTTCTTGGTACTGCAGGCAGGAGGGTCTCCACGAGGTGTCACTGGGTTCGGGCGGTTCAAACTCTGTCGGATGGTATCCGTCAACGTGTGGTCCTTCGAGGCACCGACGACGGTGGTAGAAAGTGTGGCTTCGTCAATGGTGGGAATCGTGGAATCCACTGTTACGGCATCATATGGAGCAGGTTGTGTCACATGGTCTGCGCCAGACTCGATCGCAAGAGCTCCAAGGGCCGTATTCATATTGTCGTCAATCTCATCGGGAACATCTTCATGTTTGATAGCAGAACCGTCATTTTGCAAGTTGCTAACCAAACCGCACAGTACGCAAACATCATTGGTTCCTTCAGGGTCCATCATCAATGGCATCACACAGCGAGGACAAGAAGCATCCAATAAAGTCCACCCTTCAATCATCCTCTTGCCAATTTCCTTGCTGACCATGTCCCTCTTAGTTTCAAAATCATCTTGAATTTGCTTGACAGTGAGGTTTGCAGTAGGAGAAAGAGTTCCTGTAGCATTGGGGCCAATCTCGTATCCTCCCATATCATCAGGGAGAACTCCTACAGCGCGCATTTCTTCGAATTCTCCTTCTGTGATAACGACATCGTCCTCCTCCTTCTCAGCGTAGACACCATCAGTTCCACTTCCACAGCCCCCACAAACAACACATTCCTTGACACCACTCTTGGTGATCAAAGGTGTCCTGTGACACTCAGCTCCCTGGCAAAATTCAGGAAGTAGCACCCATCCAGTCATGACACGACGGGTCATGACGGAACGTCCCTCGGCACGGAGAGTTTCCCAGTTCTCGCGCTTGATATCCGAGGCAGTAGGAAGAATGACAGGAGCCTTGTAGCCCTCACGTTCAAGCTTGATATGAAGTTCAGCCTCGGCAATAGCCTCTTGCTCCGCCAAAGCAATAGTTTGAGCGATGACATCCTTGCGGGCGGAGTGAACATGCTCAAGGGCTTCCTTAGCCTTTTTGATGGCTTCCTCGGCAGCTTCGGCTTTAGCCCTGGCTTCCTCCTCCAATGTGGCAATCATAAGAGATTCAGCTACCGAACGTTTCTCATCGGCAACCTTGCGAGACTCCAACGATTCTTGTACGCGGTCTTGCTCAAGCCTCAAGATCTCGGCATCCAACTTGGCCTTTGCTTGTAGACGTCTTCGGTGCTCAGCAACAAGAACATCTCTGTTCAAATTCTCAAAGGCAGTGGTCAAGCCCAGCTTGCGACGATTTTCCAACTCTTCCAATCGCTTAGTCTCGTCGGCGAGCAAAATCTCCTCTTGTTGTCGGCGTTGCGTCGCCAAAGCATAGTCCTTATCAATCTTCTCAAGACTAGCCTTGCGAAGCTGCTCCAACTTCTCGTTCTCTTCAGCGGTCTTTCGAGCTTGGATCTCCGCTTGCTCAGCCTGTTCACGTTCTAGCTTTTCGTTCACTTCCTTGGCTTCCGCTTGCATTCGAGCTTGTTCCTCCTCCATGGCAGCGATGCGGTTTGTCTCTTGTTCCACCAAGGCCAATCGACGAGCAACTTCTTCATCTTGCTCCTTCTTCAATGCGAGCTCACGTTCACGGGCCTGTTGTTCAACCTTTTCACGTTCTGCTCGAATAATTTCTTCTCGCTTTTCCTGCTCTGCCTTGGTTTCTTCGGCTTCCTTCTTTGCTCTAGCAGCCTTGATCTGGTCTTGTAGACGAATAGATTCTTCCTCTACCTTTTGTTGAGCCTTGAGCTTCTTCTTGGCTTTCTTCAACAAGACGGGGCAGACGACACAGTCAATGGCGCCTTCGTGCTCCATCATGGGCATGCTGCACTTGGTACATTGTTGTTCCGTCAAGGAATATCCCTGCAACATTTTGGCTCCCAAAACCTTGGTGGCAACTTGACGACTACAAGAGTGAAAAAAGTGAGTAAGGTACCGTACATGGGGTGCAAGGTGTAGAGGAGAGACATCCGCTACATGGCTACTACGTACCGCACACTGTAATCCTCTGTCGTTGGATCAAAGGCCATTTCTTCCTTCTTTTCTTCCGTGTACAAATCTGCAGGGTCCTTTGTGTTCGTTTCGTCAACAGGGTCTGGGATATCTGTGACATCAATAACGATACGCTCTGGACCCTTCGCTTTGGCTTGCTCTTGTTCCAACAATTCATTCTCGCGAGAATGTGTGGCAATATGGGCGAGACAAGACACACAGAAGGGAACTCCGATGATGGGAGAGTCGGACTCACACTGGACTACAACTGGTTCCATATCATCGTCCTCCTCCTCTTCCACCTCGTCTTCATCATCGTTGTAGTTCTTGACGAGTGGAGTGGAACAGATAGGACAAGAAGACTCTAGGAGTACAAATCCATCCATCAATTTCTCACTTAGCATTTGTTCGATTTTGGCCTCTTCCGCCATTTCATCTGTGGAAGGACCCAATACCTCCATGGTTGATATTGTTGTCGATTGGTTACTTGTTGCTGTGTTTGTCTTGGAGCCTACTTTGGCTTCTACCAATCAAGCGTGTGGCCAACGTTTCGATGCACGACGAGTGTTGTCCCTGGTACCAACTCAGAGAGCATGTCTCAATCTGCGATCGCAGCTCTGGGTTGTTGGCGATCGCAAGGATAAGTTCCGCAAAGGGATTCTGTCCATCGGACAGAATTTTCTAAATAAGTCTCGAATATAACATTCATGGAAAATAAAGTATTGGCTTCACGAAGCGGCTCGCTACTAGGGTTTTGTTGATTTGATGCAGACAGGCGGGCGACAATCGCGCGTGGCGGCGTACACTACTCCAAGTATTTCCAGTTCGGGAAAAAACGTGGGATCGGTGAAACGCCATCAAGAGGAAAGAATTAGTATTGGTTTGTTGTCAGTTGTTATCCATTGTTTTGAAGAAAACTTTCACCCCATGATCATAACGCTTCCCTTATCGCGTAGTTTGCGTAACTTAGTAGTATTTGTCCAATCCTTCACCGAACAACATGCTCCCGACACCCGTTCACATACGAATATCGTGGCTCACTGTCAGCATAACAATAGGAGAAGGAAAAATGAGAGTTTTTGGAAGGTGATGAAAGATTTTACACGTATCAACATTCAAGGTTGCAAAACAATTCCGGCCACAGATAAACAGGAGAGCTTTTCTTCTTGGACTGATGATTGGGACGATTGAAACGTGCCACGTGCTCCATGTACCCACAGCGGACAGACAGAGTCACGGCGACAACACCATCACCAATCCTTTCCCAGTGTTCTTTCCCAAACCAACCACGCACAACACCGTGACCATGGCGACCGACGTTCCCTCCAAAAAGCGCAAAACCTCCACAAGAACCCCCCTCCCCGTCGACAGACAATGGATTTCTAAATTGTTGCAAAAACACCCCAATCCACGATCACTCCGTCCCGATAAAGCTCTGGTAGTGGCGCCCATGGTGGATCAGTCCGACCTGCCCTTTCGCTTGTTGGCACGGCGATATGGCAGCAATTTGTGTTTTACCCCTATGATTCATTCTCGATTGTTGGTCACATCCAAGGCCTACAAAAAGAAGTTTATTGGAACCTGGTTGGAACAAGATAGACCACTGATTGCTCAATTGTGTGGGTCGGATCCTGATACTCTCTTGGAAGCTGCCCAATTGTTGGAACCTCATGTGGATGGAATTGATATTAATTGTGGATGCCCCCAAGGAATCGCCAGACGAGGAAATTATGGTGCTTTTTTGTTGGAACAACCAGATGTGTTGTTGCCTGCCGTCAAACATTTGCTCCAACATTTGACCGTTCCCTTGTCTGTCAAAGTCCGCTTGCTCCCTGTTGCGGTCGAACCCGCCCCCGGTATTCCTTCCGCAAAACCGGAAGGAGCTCCTCAAATTGATTTGGAAAAAAGTTTTGCCTTGTATCAACAATTGGTTGATGCCGGTGTCCACATGTTAACCATCCACGGTCGTACCCGCCATCACAAGGCGCAATTCACCGACCATGCCGACTGGGCCGCCATTCGCCAAGCCGTCGAACGATTTGGAGACCGTATCCCTATTCTAGCCAATGGAAGCATCGAAGTCCCACCCGATATCGAACGTTGTTTGGAGGCCACTCAAGCCGACGGTGTCATGTCCAGTGAATCCATTCTGGAATATCCTCCCCTCTTTGATGTTCAATACAAGTATCCCGTCCGGACCGTCGGACGCATTCAATTGGCCAAGGAATACCTCGAGGTGGCCAAACAATATCCTCCTCATATTGGTGGTCAAGGAAACGAAATGAAATGTGTTCGAGTGCATGTCCATCGATTGCTCCATGCCGACTTGGCACGGCCCGATCTACGAACCCTCTTGATTGAGGCGGCTAGTATGGAAGCCTTGGAAGAAGCCATTCAAAAGGTGGAAGAACATCATATGGAAGTGAAACATGTTGTGTCTGAGGAGAAGCTGTCTTGGTATCGCCGTCATCGGGGGGACCCTCAACCTGACAAGGTAGAGGATGTTCAAAAGGAAGAGAAGAAGGAAGAGGAAGAAGAGGAGCAAGTTTGTACATTCTTCAGCACTCAAGACGATGGTGACTACTAGGTAGTACTGCTCTGTACAATACAGCATTCGAATGATGGTACCGGTAGTAACGGATGCGATTCTCAATACGTTAGTACAGTACTCTACTGGTAGAGTGTACCGGTACACTACTAGTAGGAAGCTACCGGTAGTACGACTACAACACAACATACGGACGAGTAAGAGTCACTTTGTTAGAGTAGTATGGTAAAGTGATAGCCACGTTATTAAAAATGCAATTGGAAGTGAATAGTAGTCTATACGGGAAGACAGTCATTGATACACTTGGGCAGTTCCATGGAATGGTTCTGTGTCAATTCCGGGATGGGTCTCTTGTACTCCATGAATTGACGCTCGCGATCCAAACGCTGAGGCATACAGTAGCCCATGGTAACATCGTAGTCTTCGAAGATGGGGTCCACAGGAAAGGGCCAAGTGTGCCATCCTTGGATGCCAAAGACATCCTTGAGTGGAATGGGCTCTTCATCGGACTGAGCCATGGTGTTGGTAGCCTTCTTCTTGAGACGATCAATGGTTCCAATTCCGGTCATGAGTCCATAACAAACGTTCATCAACATACTAGAGGTAAACAAGAAAGCACAAACACCCAAGACAGTCATGACCCTGACCAAATGCACGAGAACGGGGTGGTAGGTACACTCGTCGGAAGCACAAAAGAAGTAGTTCCAGGCAAACAAGGAAAGGGCATAGCCACAGCAAGTCCAAGTGTAGACAAGGAAGAGCAAGAAATGCTTGAGGTTGTTGGCCCCAACGCAGTTGTTCATCCAAGGACAGTGGTGGTCCATGCGAGAGACGCAACGATTGCAGATACGGCAGTGGTGAGAGTTTGGAGGCTTGAAGGTTTGGCATTGTCCACACATGGAGTGTGAATCCTTGAGAAGACGCTGACGCTCAGAAGGAATGGCGGCGAGGGGTACACTTCCAGGATCCGTCAAGGAAGTCTTGGCATGGCAAGCCAAAGCCATGGCCACCAGTACGTTGTAGATCATGCCCAAATAGACCGACATACCCTCGGTGACAGTAAGGAGCGTAACCGTTGCTGCAGAGTACAAGAGCAACAACCAGACCAATGCGGACATGATGGATCCTGCTTGATCCGAACTGTTGAACCAAATTCCATTCTATCCAAAGAGCACAATGAGACATGAGACGTGCACAAGCAACTACATGTGACAAACAACAAAACAATACTAGCCAAAACAACGTACCGACTCGGCCGTTCCAAAGGTACAAGACCAAGATTCTCCATTGAAGGAATCAATGTAATACTCTCCTCGCTCTCGAATTCTAGGGTACCCCTGAGGAGGCTTACTTCCATTGACATCATCATAGGTGTAATCATACTCGAGGACTTCCCTGGAAGGCTTGTAACATTCAATGCATCCCATGACACGGTAAAAGGCAGGCAATGGAGGTGGTTGTGGTTGCGCCAAAGGAGGTTTGGTGTCATTTGTAAAGTTGGTTTGGGCTGTAACGTAGGATCGGTTGCCATCCATTTGGCCTGCTAGGGATGCCGCCATGTTGGACTAGGTAAGGGAGGGGAACGTGGTGTCTTTTTTGTTGTTGCTTGCGAAAGGAGAAGTAGTTGTTGTGGTGATGTTGATGTGGAGGACTACCGGTAGTACTCTGTAGATTGACAGAAGAAGTAGAGTATTCAATCAATCAATCAATCGACAATCGACAATCGACGACAACAACAAAGGAGAGTGGTAGTGCAGCAGCAGCAGCAGCAGCACGACGACAGAAGAAGAAACGAGATACGGCGACCTGCCAGCGTCCCAAGTGACCGTTTGCCATAGTGCATTGGGGTAGTCGTTCCCGTTGGACATCTACTCCTTCATGTCTGTAGACTGCGAATGCCGATACACGCCTGGCGGCCATGGTATGCTCACAGACCAACCTAGGAATCCTTCGACTCCAACAGACCTCGTCCAATTGAAGAAAGACCTCGAGATGCCTTGGGTTTACCCCTTACTAAACCGTCTGTCTGTATTCCGCCGGCGTCGCACTCCATCCAGGTGGTCTACGCGGGCTCTGCTCGCACCCACCACGAGAGAGAGGAAGTCGCAAGGTCCAATACTTTCCTGCATCAGTCAACTTGTAGTAGACCATGACGTGAGTGCTTCAATGTCTTGTTGGACGCTGTAGTTGGTTCCTTTTGACAACAATGAAGATGATGAAGATGATGATGATGATAGATGATAGATGGATGTATGCACGGAGTGATGGATGGATTGTAGTTGTAGTGGTTGTTGTCCCGTGGAGGAGCATGCCTGTAGAAGCCAGGGAAAAAGTCCCCTGTTACCTGCCACCTGCCAGCTGCCTCCTGCTTCTCTCCACCATGTAACATGATGCCAACGAGCTCCTTTCTCACACCCACTTTTCTCTTCCATCTATTACAGAGAAGAAACACAAAAGATCGGAGGAGTCAAGATCCAAGAGGGCGAGGAAGTCTTTGGCGTTGCCCACTTGTTCGCTTCCTTCAATGATACCTTCGTTCACGTCACAGACTTGAGTGGCCGCGAAACCTTGGTCCGTGTCACTGGAGGTATGAAGGTCAAGGCCGATCGGGACGAGTCCAGTCCTTATGCTGCCATGCTTGCCGCCCAAGACGTTGCCGAGAAGTGCAAGGAATTGGGCCTCACTGCCTTGCACATCAAGGTCCGCGGCACGGGAGGGAACAAGTCGCGATCGCCTGGACCAGGAGCTCAATCTGCCTTGCGAGCCTTGGCCCGTAATGGACTCAAGATTGGACGCATTGAGGATGTTACGCCCATTCCTTCTGATTGTACCCGACGCAAGTCCGGACGTCGTGGACGTCGTCTATAAGCACTTTATTTACTAGTGGAAGCAAATACTATACAACCTGTCGGGCCTAGACCATCCGTAGGGCTAGTTAGTTACTGCTTCTAGTGGTAGTAGTACTACTACTACTACTGTACTCGTCTTAGTTCCGGGCTATTTCGCCTTGTAGGTACGACAAGACTTCTGATCGAGGCATGCGGATCTGTTCCGTGCTGTCGCGGTCTCGAATCGTCACACTGTCATCCTCCAACGTATCAAAGTCCACCGTCACACAAAACGGAATACCAATCTCATCGGCACGTCGATACCGTCGTCCAATCGCGCCACTTACATCCCATTGAACGGCCAATCCCGATGCTTGCAGCGATTCCATCAGTTCGCGGGCCTTTTCCACAACCTCGGGTTGGTTCTTCACCAATGGAAAGATACCGGCTTGGACAGGAGCAATCGATGGTTTGAAGGCCAACCGTTTGCGGACTTCTCCACCGACTTCGTCTACACAAAACGCAGAGCATAAGGTTGCCAAGACCAATCGATCGACTCCCAACGAAGGTTCAATCACATGAGGAATGTATCGTTCCTTGTTCATGTCATCAAAATATTCCAGAGCTATAGTATGATTCGTGTTGGAAACCGTGTGAGACTACAGCCGTTGTGGGGGTTGGTCCAACATATCAGGTCCAGGTCCATCCATATATTTACATACCCTTGCCAGAAGCCTCCGCATGTTGCGTCAAATCGTAGTTGCCTCGCGCCGCAATACCCATCAACTCTTGTTCTCCAAATGGAAATTCAAAGGTAATGTCAGTACACGCCCGGGCATAATGGGCCAATCCATCCCCTTCATGGACATCCCGTCCCAACAATTCGGGTCGCAAGCCGATACGAGACACCAAAAAGTCATAGGAATCCTCAATCCACCTCGTTTGGTGTCCTTGCCAAACATCGTCTCCGGGTTCAATGAAGTATTCAATCTCCATTTGTTCAAATTCGCGGGATCGAAAGATAAAGTTGCGAGGGGTGATCTCGTTTCGAAAGGCTTTGCCAATTTGGGCAATACCAAAAGGAATGCGTTGACGAGAGGTGCCCAAAACATTCTTGAAATTGATAAAAATGCCTTGAGCTGTTTCAGGTCGAAGGTAGGCTACTTGATCATTGTCTTCGGTAGCACCAACACGTGTTTGAAACATGAGATTGAATTCACGGGGAGTAGTCAAGGTGGGCTTGCCCGAAGCAGGAGAAGGAATTTGAGTGTATTCCTCATCTGTCGCATCCAACAAACACTGGAAATCAAAGGGCTGGATGGGGGAAGACCGAGACAATTTCTTGGACTTTAGAAGAATCTTGGCTTGTCGTTTGGCTTCCTTTACCATATCTTCATCATTTCCCTCTTGTACACAAACAAAGCCTAGAGTTTCGGCGCTGGCCCCATCCTCGGCGGACTGCAAAACGACAGGAGCATAATACAATTGATCGGCACGGTATCGGAACTTGGTCTCCTTACAATCCACCATGGGATCCGAAAAACCATCGACGTGACCTGAAAATATCAATAGATTTGTTAGTCACTACACTTCCAAATGTACTGTCACAAGTCGGTTTACGTACCACTCGCTTTCCAAACAGCCGGATTGTGGATAATACTAGAATCCAGGCCGACCACATCTTCCCTTCTTGTTACAAAGTTCTTCCACCAAGCCTCCTTGAGATTTCGCTTGAGCTCCACGCCAAGCGGACCATAATCATAAAACCCAGCAAAACCATTGTAAACCTCAGAAGAAGGAAAGATGAATCCACGTCGTTTGCAGAGAGAGACAACCTCGTCCATATCCAAGCTGGATGATGGGGAAGAATCCTTAGAAGTGGAAAAGGCTACAGCTCGTAATGATCGAGGAGATCGAAGGAGCGTTTGAAACGCATTCACAGAAGTTCTTTTGGAAAACATCATTATTGTCATCAAAGCAGTAGTAGTGGCAGTCGATCTTGACAACAGTTTCATGTAGAGATGCCCAGTCGCCTTCGTTGTCGTCCACAAAATATGTGTGGTCGTCTTCCCGATCTTGTCAGTCCTGTATGTTGATGTATGACATGAGTGTGACGTAAGCATGTGTCACCCAAACCCGACGAGAACCTTCAAAAAAAAAGACCCAAACACAAATCATCACAACTCCAACGAATCTCATCCAACCAACATCAACATCATGTGGACCACCAACGTAATGCATCGACTACCAGCCGTGGCTCTTCGCCACTTGAGACCAGTTCAGGTATGTTTCATCTAACTTGATTTCTGCTTTGTTCTTGCCGCAGTGGGCTTCTACAACATCATCTCATCTGTATTCTCGTTCCATGATGTCATCCTCTTAGACGATCCGAACCTTGGCAACCCAAGAGGTCATCATCAATGCAGTCGGTAACGATCGTACCGGAATTGTTAGTGACATGACAAAGTGTGTCACCCAAGTTGGAGGTAACGTTGGAGCCTCCAATGCCGCCACCTTGGGTTCTCATTTCTCCCTCATGATGTTGGTGCAACTCCAAGACACTCAAATTGATCCATTGGTCGAGGAGTTGAAAACATTGAAGGATTTGCATGCCACAGTTCATGTTGTGGCTGTATCTGATACCCCCCGAGTAGCTCCAACGATTGGTTGTAAGTGCAGCAGAGTATTGTCGGAAGATGTGGTCGCTCCTAGGTACTGATACCTTGCCCTTTTTGTTTTTTCTCGGCAGACACCGGTCGTTTCACATTGGAAGGTGCAGATCATCCAGGAATTGTCCACAAAGTCACGTCTCTATTGGCCAACCATGGTTTGAGTATTGATAAGATGGAAACGGGCGAAGACATTGCGCCTCATGGTGGTGCTGTCTTGTTCCGCATGGATGGTGTGGCCCATGCCTTCCAACCCATGTCTAGCGGTTTTGATCCCGAGAAAATTAAGGAAGATTTGGAAACTTTGGGAAATGAAATGAACTGTGATATGGAGCTAATTGATATTCCCGAGAACGAATGGAAGCGTTTGTCTACAAAGTAATGGGATACTTTGAAGATGGCCCTTGATTGGGAGTCTCAACAACCTAGATAGTACAACCACTATTGTAAATGAGCCATCCTAATCGTCTGTTGACACTACAGCATCATAATAAAAATTGATTTGGAGCTGGTGTCTATTAGATTATGGAAAACCCCGTGGCTGATTCGCTCTAGGGAATGTAGCACCTGGATTCGATGAAGACTGGCCCGCCCCTGGCAAGGCGGGATTGTTGAGGGCACCTAACATGGACAGTGTCAGTTGCGACGCTGACATTTGGGGTGCGGCCATGGAAGGTGCGACTCCACCCGAGGCAGGAAATGCGTTGCCTGATCCGAACGGATTCGACATGTTTGCTGTGGACATTGCATATTGTTGCTGAAGTGCCATAGCAAGTTGTTGTTGTTGCTGTTGTTGTTGGAGCAATTGTTGTTGGGCAAGCCACTGTTGTCGTAGAAGACTGGCTTGTGATTGCTGTAGTTGTTGCTGAGACTGTTGCTTTTGCTGTTGTTGCAATTGCTGTTGCTGCTGTTGAACACTATATATGGACGGTGGGGTTTGCATATTTGCAATTTGTCCCCCTGCTCCGTTTTGCGCAATCGCAAGTTGGAGTAGCTGTTGCTGGGTGAATGCTTGTTGAAAAAGTTGCGGGTTCCCTTGGGCAAATGAAGCATTTTGTGCTTGATTGTTCTGAGAAACAGCTGGGTTTCCCATCATCAATTGTTGATTCGGTATCACACTCCCTGCTCCTCCAGTTCCAGTCATCCCCATTTGGACCCCAGTTGGCAGCCATGAGGGTACCTGCTGGTTCTGTTGTGCTCCAGTCACTGAACTGTTTTGGAGCGAATTGTTCCACCCACCAGCAGCGCTTGGCAATTGCCCCGATCGAAGCAAAGCTTCCCGAAGGGCGGCTTCCTGACGTTGCTGTTGCAGCCCAGCCACTGCGACTTCCAATGTGTTCTGCAAGGAGTCTCCCATGGGTACCACACCGGGTCGTTGAAGTGCAGACAAAAAGTCGTTGTCGGCCCCGGATCCAGGAAAACTTCTGGGTGTAAAACTACCGGACAAACCTTGCGAACCAGCATGTTGCGTAAGGTCGGTACCTGCGGGAGTCGAAAGCTCTGAATAGCTGGAGGAGAATGGGACTGACATTTGCCTCTTGCGCTGCTCGAGCTCACGTTCAATACTGTTGACTGCTTCCACTGCAGTGGCTATGACGCGGTTGTCTGGTAGAAATGTCCCAGCCACATTCTTGGCGAGTTCAGGAGTGGTTGTAGTCTCCAAGGTAGCTACTGTTCTCGACGTCTTGGGTCTGGCCGTAATCTGGTTCTCGCGCAATTTCGTAGTGCAACGACTCTTTCGAAGGCCAACATTAGAGTCATGCGGTGCCTTCCAATAGATGTTGCACATTTTATTTGCCTGATTCTCATCATCAAGACCATCTCTCAAAGACCCATCATGCCTTGTAAACTCTCCACCAGTCAGGAACGGATGACTTGCTGCTTGATCACCAGTCCACCGTCTCCACGGATTGGGGTCCAGTACGCCTGCAGACAAATCTGGGTGAGTCCAAGCCAACATTCAACAACGTTTCATTCAACTACCATCACGTACCGTATAGAAAATGAACAAACACATCCAGCTCATCTTGGTTCTCAAGGGTAGCGTTTCGACCTTTCTGCATGACGATTTCTGTCAATGTTTTCCCCTTGAAGTACCTATTGGCTGGTCTCTTGCGCAATTTTGCTAGCCCTCCTTTCTTTCGAATTTCATTTTGGGACAAGGAACCAATATATTCTTCATTGGTACGAATCCTGTAGCTAGACCCAGTTCGGATCGCATGTTGCTGAGCAGCGTCCGGTGCTAGACCTTGAGCATTAAGGATGGGACTCTTTGCACTCTTCCTCTTTCGTTTCAAAAAGAATTTGGTTGTCTTGGTACCATTGTCAAGCATCCACTCTGGCGGCCATGAAACCATGTCTGATATTCGTCCAAGCTGATCATGTTCGTGCACTCCAGGGAGAATAGGAAGGCCCAAAAACAACTCTGCCGCAATGCAGCCCAAGGACCACATATCAATCGCGGCATCGTAGGGGATTCCCAACAAAACTTCTGGACTGCGGTAGAACCGGGATTGGATGTACGTATGCGCCGTTTGCCCTTCGAAACAGGCAGATCCAAAATCAATCAATTTGATCGCTGGGGTGACACTCGCGGAAGATTCCACCAACATGGGAGTATCGACCCCCGTCGATGTTTTCTTTTCCGCATCCACAAGGATTTCATGATTCGAAGAAACAAGAAGGATATTTTCGGGTTTCAAATCACAATGAATAACTCCTTTCAACGTCAACTCCTGAATTCCCACCACAACTTGACGCACTAGATTCCGAACGGCGGACAAGGGGAGTCCACAAAATCTTCTCTTCTTGAGGACATCGTACAGGTTAAGACCCAAAAGCTCGAAAACCAAACACAAGTGATTCTGAAACATAAAGTAGCACATCATATACACCATCGAATCTCGGTTGTCTCCTTTGGCTCCTTCAAAAGGAGTCGGGGTAACATGTTTCGCGGACGGCGACTCATGTCCTCCAGTCGTAGACGTCGACGACGAAGACCGAATCGAGTTCAACGCACGGAATACATCAATCTCCACCGCCGCTTGCCGGGTGTACGCAGGCTTGTTTTTGACAATCTTGAGGGCAAATGCCCTTCCCGTCTGAGCATGTATACTATGAAACACCTGAGCAAAGGTACCTTGTCCAAGCAACTTCAATACCACGAAATCCGCTTGATCAAAATGTTGCGGAAACTCCTTGTCTGTAGACATAAAGTTCATTTGATCCTTGGGCACCGAGACACGATGATTCTCGTACATGATCAAGTTGCCCTCGCTGTTGTCCAATCCTCCATTCAAAACATGTTCCGCAGGTTGTGTGAGACACTTTCCTCGTTTCAATTGTAACAGCGCAAGAGGACTGATTGGAATCTCGGCTGGTTTGGGAGGGGTTGTTTGTTTCGTCTCTTGAAAGAGCTGCTTTGGGATAGCCTGGTTCAAGGGTTCATGTTGTGGCGTTACCGAATTGGACTGCACGTGACCTAACCTGTTTCCGGGAGCTCCATTGTTTGCCGCCGCAGCATCCAAGGCAAGCTGCGCCAGTGCATATCGATGAGGAGAAATATTGGTAATATTCGAGCTGTTGTCCTTTTTGGTACTGGCCGTAGGGGGTGCTGCTGGAAGTTGCGACTGTGAGGAAGGAGAGGAACGTTTTCGGCTTTTCTTTTCTGTGGTTGTGGACAATGGTTCTGTTGCTGTGTTATCTTTGATACTGTTGTACACTCGGACTGCGTTGAGCGTGGTCTTCTTCAAGAGACACTCCCGATTCCGCTTGAATTTCTCCCGCTGGGAAAGGGTAGCTTTGTGATTTCCATGATCCTCGTAGTCCGTTTTGGCCACCTTTTTGGTACGGTCCATGGAGCCTCTCGAAGTCTAAGATACAAAGAACAACAGAAGGGTGATAGTGAGAACCCAGCATGAGAACCTCCGTGAGACCCAAAAGAGGGAGAAAAAACACGTACATCACTGCTACTGAGTGGCGCCGCAGCACCCGATCCATCGGTGGACATGGGATTGGCTTCCTGATTCGAAAAGGGTAAAAATACAGAGGATGATTCCCCTCCTAACGTAGGAAGTTGTTGCGGGGGAATCGAGGGGCCATTTCCATGCACTCGTTTGCTTAGCGTCTCTCCTAGATTCTTATAGGCTTGATCCAGTTTGGAAGCCTCCATCGCATGCAAGGCGTTCCGAGCAACCGTGGGAGGTACATTTCTTGTACTGATACTAGCACTTGAAGAAGCAGAATCCAAGTCTACCTGCGGTCGCTTGATGGAGCGGTCGTCACCCAAACTACTGGCAGTGTCACTGTTGGCAAGAAGCACCGATGCACCCAATGGAAGGTCCTTTCCGGACAAAGGTGCAGTGACATTTTGCGATGAATCTGGTTGTTGCTGTTGTTGTTGTTGTTGCTGTTGCTGCGACAATTGTTGCAGTTCAGCAAAGCGACGTAGAGAAGCTTCCATAGTCTACTCAATCCGACAATTCCCCGCAGTTGCAGAGATGAATGTCTGGCGGATAGGTGCCACTGGTGCTCCAATCACCCTCGAAACGAGAAAGGGAACTCCGGCTGGTTGGATTTTTCCAAATTTCAACTACTTTCTTTTCCTCTGCTAACAAATAACTAGAGATAGTCCCCAAGGCAAGGATTTGTTTCTTTTCCTGGGCTTTGAGGTTACGAAAGAAGTGTAGTTGTAACACGATAAAGAGGATGTGCTTTGTCGGTTGTTGTTGTGTCTGTGCCTGCCTCTTCCTATTGGGTGTTGTTGCTCGTAGTACAGGTAGTAGTAGGTCATAGGGATGAAGCCCACCCTCCTGTCTTATTACTTGTCGCACTTTAGGCCTCTGCACACGGCGTAGACATTTTCGCTTAATTCCTTCTTCACCGAAAACTCCCTACTGTAGCCCCCCTCTACGGTGATTGTAGTACTGAACATGGGTGGAATTCCCGTCAACAGGAGAACATCTGTCGTAGACGACACCCATCACCAAATTATGTGCAGTTTCTCCATGCGTCTGTCGCCGTCACAGTTCGACTCCTTTTATATACGCTCCGTTGAATGGTGCATGCTGCTATAGCATGGTGCATCCAACACAACAACACCAACGTTGTTGTTGGACATTCTGGAGATCTGTCATTATTTCTTCCAAGCATTGTAGCGTCCGATTGCAAGTCGCGAGCCATGGCTTTTTGTCACTAGCACCGCGCTAAGAACCACCACAACAGCGGGACAGACTTCATCACAACCAGCAGCAGCATGATCAAAGCGGTAGTACTAGGTAGTTGTTCTTGTTGACGACGATGAGGAGAAAAATGTAGAATGAACCCATCACCATTCCGTTCATGGCGTTACGAATACTATTCTTGTTTCTTCTACAAAAGACATAATGGCCGTAACCCCCTGGTGCCGTTCAGAACCGGTGTATTGAGCGCCCGTGTTCCTTGGCGGCCTGGTGGCGTGACAAGAGAAGGCCTGATGGATATGGTGCTGGACTCGGACATGTTCATGTGACAAAGAAGGAGCGTTGTTGTTGTTGTTGTTGTTGTTGTTTTGAAACTGGATGGCAAGGGAAATGGCACATCTGTTTGCCACCTTGCGGCTCAGTGTCGCGGTAAGGAGTCTGACTTGCAGCATACAGAAAACAGAACAACAACAATCACGCCTCCCGGTTTGAGTGCGGAAACAAAAACGACAGATGTTCTTGTCGAGATGGTGTTACCACCTTTCCAAAGACTGATCAAGGAATCACCTGAAACAGACGAGTGATGGCAAAGGCAGTGAACCTATCGTACAATCATGATCTTGCATGATGAGTACAATAGACCTAGGAAAACCAAGGACTTTTGACTGACCTAGGTGAAAACAAAGGAAGCAACATGGTCTTGGTGCTGGTTCCATTGTTTTGGCGCAGTGGTGATGATTAAGGGAATCATCGAATACTCGAATGGGAGCTGGCCTAGGGCATCACCAATCGAGGACAACAAACGAAGGACCCCTCAATCCTTCGCTGGTTCGTTGTGAGCAACTGGCAGAAGTCGAAGCGCTGTTGGACCGTCCCTCCACCAACAGGTGTCCAGAAAATAATCTGCATCGAGCAAACTGTCAAAATCACTGAAAGTAGCATTAGATCCCAAATCGCTGTTCCCACAATCAACTGTACGAACTACACAAATACATACTAAATCTACAAAGACGTAATGGCCGTAGCCCCCTGGTGCTGCTCACTCTAGCACCAGAGTATTCTAGATGTTAAGCTATCCTCAGCTTTTGTCAAATCTGCCATCACTCACGGATGGGCTTCACACTTTGGTGTCTGCCAAAGATTTCGAGGAACGTAGCAACCAGCTCTCCTGGCTCTACACAAGACATGATCGTCACACCTGGGCAATCATCATCGATTCAATGCCATCACTCATGGATGGGCTTCACACTTTGGTGTCTGCCAAAGATTTCGAGGAACGTAGCAACCAGCTCTCCTGGCTCTACACAAGACATGATCGTCACACCTGGGCAATCATCATCGATTCAATGCCATCACTCACGGATGGGCTTCACACTTTGGTGTCTGCCAAAGATTTCGAGGAACGTAGCAACCAGCTCTCCTGGCTCTACACAAGACATGATCGTCACACCTGGGCAATCATCATCGATTCAATGCCATCACTCATGGATGGGCTTCACACTTTGGTGTCTGCCAAAGATTTCGAGGAACGTAGCAACCAGCTCTCCTGGCTCTACACAAGACATGATCGTCACACCTGGGCAATCATCATCGATTCAATGCCATCACTCGCGCATGGGCTTTGGATTATTGATATTCCACACATGATTGCACCTATATCCTCATAGGCTTCTCGTTGACAATCACGGCAACACCACATTGTATGTAGAAAAGGTACCAAGTATACACCAACCACTAGTGATCAAGCGACACAAGGTTCACCACTTCTCCTCCACAGACAACAACATGATGGATCAATTATCCTACTAGATCCTACACTCCTGGTAGGGATTTGGAAGACAACAAGACGGGGACAACATTCCTCAGCGTCCTTGTTTCCAGAATACTTGGACACCACGTCCAAGGACAACGGTTTCACACGTTGTGAGAAACTCCAAAAATTCCTTCGCTGCTCGCTCGCTGGCGGAAATTCTCATTCGAGGATTTGTGGATACGAAGGCCGTCCGTCCATTTCCCGTCTTTTGGTTTTTCACCTTCACGGGATTTGTTGAATCTCGAATCCCAGTTGTCGAAAGATCCGCCACCGACAACAACCGAGTCATCCCAAGTCATCACGCAGCCCATCAACATCCAATCTTTGATCATGTCCAAGTCGTCCTTGCTACACGTACTACAATTTCTTCTGCTAGCTGTTCTCTCCTGGACAGTCCAAGCGGGAACCAACGAGAAGGGCTTGGCCTTCTTGGCCGAGAACAAGAACAAGGAAGGTGTCCACACGTTGCCCAGTGGGTTGCAATACAAAGTCTTGAAGCGGGGACGCGGCTCCGCTCACCCCACCGTCGATAGTCCCTGCAGTTGCCATTACGAAGGAAAATTGACTGATGGAACTGTCTTTGATTCCAGCTACGAACGTGGGGAACCAACAACATTTGCTCCCAACCAAGTAATCAAGGGTTGGACAGAAGCTATGCAACTCATGGTGGCAGGTGACAAGTGGGAATTGTACATCCCTTCCGAGTTGGCCTATGGAGACCGAGGAAGTCCTCCTAAGATTCAAGGAGGAGATGTTTTGATCTTTCAAATGGAAATCAAGGCCAGTACGTATTCTTGTTGTTGCTTGCATGGCTGGAATGGATGTCTGTGTCACAAACAGTTTTGCAACTCACGGATTTCTTGTGGCATCCCCATTGTTATTGCTATTACTATGGCTATTGCTATTGCTATTCTATTTTCTACTACCAGTTCTTGGAGATTCCGTCCCCGCCATTACTTGTGACCTCACCGATCCTTCCGATTGCAACGAAAAGGAACTTGCTTACATTGCCAAAGTGGAAGCCTGGGAAACCACCAAAGTAACTTCCGAACTCAGTCGTATGCTCAAGATTTTGCAATCTCCCATGTCGGATGATCTTCGTGATTGGGCTCGTCGTCGCAAGAATATTTTGCAACAAAAGTCCAAGGGAGTGTCGGAAGAGTTGTAAACAAACCAGCGTTTATCTACAGGTAGTATAATGCTGAAAAAGGGAATGCTAAAGGATGCTTTAGTAGTAGGATGCTGTCATGTTCAGAACTCCCATACTCTATCATATCCGACTGACTCGACCTCTAAACTAGATTGGCGAGAGTCGGACACATGGCATTTAAACTCCGCGCTTGGCGGGATGAGGGTTTGCATTCAAGTATTCATCGCTTGTATATGGCACTGCGACAAAGGTGGGGCTGTACAAGAGTGAGCTTCTAATTAAGAATCCGAGGAGGCAGGTCTGTCCGAGGGAGGCCGCAAGGGGTTGAACGACGACGAGGAGGCTCCTCCTCCTGAACAATGATCCACCACTACCACAACAACAACAACACCAATATTGTTGTCTTGCCCTCCTTGTCGTCGTCGTCGTCATTACCATCGTTGTAGGACTTCTCGTACAGTACAGTACAGTGCAGTACAGTACCGGGCAAACATAGTTTCAAGGGACAATATCACAGTTGTCTATCCTCTCTATACTATCCTCAATCTACATACTTGACACAACCAATACACGCAAGATGGCGACAGAAATGGAAATGGGGGACACTGGGCGATCGTCTCATGGCTTGCTGGGACAAATCTTTGGCTCGTGTGCGGAGGATCCCAAGACCTCGGTGCACCGCGCATGGGGAATTTCGCTTCTGTTTGTTCTCTTTTATTTCGTGTTGACCATTGTGGAAAGTACGTAATCGTTGCCCACCGAAGTGGTGCCTGGTTGTACTCGTACTGGGCAGGCTCTCCATTGCCAAGATCATGTTCTAACTGTTTTGGATTTCTGCTTTATTTTAGTGGTCAAATTGAAGCAAAATGACGGGTCCTTTGCGCTCATGCTGGCTTCCATGTGGACAGGCCTTGTACATTTGGCATTGGGTGTCTTGGGGACCTTCGTTTTGAAGCGATTCCCTACCAGTTTCTCGGTGGGCTTTTTGTTGGGAGTCATGGTCGTCTTGGCAAACCAAAACTTGCTTGTCTTTGTTACCTTCCGTAGTTATGTCCAAGGATCCTCCATGGCCAACTTGGCCTTTGCTGGTTTGGGTCTTAACTTGTTCTTGGTTTACACATTCTTGTCCCTCATGCTCTTCCACTTCCGCCAAGATGTTGTGGTTGGTGCCACCGATACCAAGCCAGAGGAAGAAGATGCCGAAGAGCCACCTGCCTTGAGTTAAAATCTCGGACTGTCCTTCTCTTTTACATTTCTCCCCCTCACTCCTCTAGTGTACTACAACAAACTACAAATACTATAACTCCTTGGTTTTCTTGACTTCCATCTTGTGTGCCTCAGTACTGTAGTGGCTACGAGTATACTACTTGACATGCAGTGATGGGACAATATAATATTGTCCTTGTCACGGTGGCAAGGTTGATTTGCCATCTCGACACAGTAGGTAGCAGAAACACTACCTTCCCCCCCTAATACACTGCAACAGCAATCGGTTTGTGTTTAAACCCTTTCTAAATACTTTTTATATCCAAAACAACAACAAGCTTGGATACAACATGCTTCCACAACCTTCGGGTTTAGGCGAACTTTCCCAAAATATCAGACTCACGGAACAAAATAAGCTCAGCTCCATCAATCTTGACCTTGGTTCCTCCGTATTCAGGCAACAAAACTTGGTCGCCAATAGCAAGAGTGGTGGCATGGAGGGTTCCGGTAACATCACGCTCTCCGGGGCCGACAGCGACGACCTCTCCCTCGTTGGGGTCCTTGGTGGAGTCGGTAGGAAGGTACAATCCAGAGGCGGTTTGGACCTCCTTGGGGGCTCGCTTGACCAAGACGCGGTCTCCCAAAGGAGCCAAAGAACGAAGCAATGCCTACAGGTACCAAAAGGAAAAATGTTTTGCGGTAGTCAAAGCAGCAAACAATCCGAATTGAATTTCGAGTCGGCAGGAAAAGCATTCCATGGTATACACAAGTGAATCGACGCAATTCCATAGCGGTGTGATTGAAAAAGATACGGCAAGGAGAGCAAGCGATAGGTGAGCACATGCATTCATTCCTTTCAAGGAGCCTCATCCAGAGCAACTCTGTATTGATGAAAGACCACAAGAATCGGTGTTCACTCTAGATCGCACATGGTCATTCGCGGGCCAATACATTGACACCACTCAACGACCACACATCACAGGCCAAAGATTCTCGCGATCCAAAACACTTCCCCATTCATGATTCTCTCCAATTGCCATTCATTCTCTTATCCCTAGAGACCAAAACACAACATAGATTCGATGGAACTTACGCGTGTTCGGAACATTATTGAGTACGTTTACGGTTGGGGGTGGTGCAAGATGTGTCTCAAGATTTTTGAGAATGATGTTTCACGCTAATAACACACACACAGCGCGTCAATCCATCGGTGATTTGATGTGCGGTCTGCGCTCGTCCTTCTTTCGACTTCGAAGAACCATTTGGAGGATTCACTAGTGATTGAGACTATAAGGATTCCATATTCCCTTCCCCTCGCTGTTTTCGCCACGTGGCAACAATCTGTGGTTCGTTGAGGCGCCAGATTTGGGAGGGCGGAAACCCATGCGTTGAGATCTTCGAGGGAGTCCCATACGACTGATTCCGACGATAGCTCATGATCTGGGTCTTGCAAAAAAATGTGACATCCACCTCGGGTTGGGATTTGTTCTTTGAAAGCTAGCCGTTTGATCGTTTTCTTCCAAACCACAGGATTGGCATTCCAAGTGGTGAAGCAACATCCATCTCTCTCTCATAACACTAGCATCACAAACACTGTATATTTCATACATCTGCTTCCAAACAGACAATGGTTGAAATGCAACGAAAGAACAAGGGAGCTCCTCGGCAAGCCCCCGAGCAGGAGAGCCCACGGCTTTGGGAACAAAGCAATGACTGGAGCAATCCTTTTGGAGATGGTGAGAATAGCTTGAAACTTGCCCGCAAGAAGCGCCAAGAGAGGAAGAAACGATCCACTTCCTCTCGCCGTCGACACCAAATGACTGAGGAGGAAATGACAGAAATGAGCTCGAGGGCTGACGATATGTTGGATGAGCTTCTCGGTGAGGAAGAAGCAAGAAAGGCGAAATTGAATATGCCCGAGCTCCAAGGGGGGAAGGAGTCTCACAACCCCTTTGAAGAAGCGGAGGAGGAAGAAACACCACAAGGTGATGAGATCAACAAGCGTGACTTTGAAAAATTGATGCAAGGAAAGAAGCCTTCCACTCCTACCAAGACTGCCTCCAAGCCTGTTGAGACCGGCACCAATAACCCCTTCGAAGACGAGATGGATTCCGAAGAAGATGCTGATGCTGACAATGAGGAAGAAGAGGAAGAGGTCCCTCGACCATCCGTCCGTGCGGGCACTTCTGCCCGAAGGAGCGGCCGAGCCCCTCCTTCCCGTGAAGACCCTGCCAACGACGAAGATGTTGTGGAAAGCTCCAAGCGCTTGCTACGAATGGCTGACCAACGGCTTCAATACCAACAAAAGAGTGATGAGACCAAGAAGCTCAAGGAAACCATCACTGTTATGAAGCGACAAGCCGAGGCCATGTCAGAACAGCTTCGACGTGCCGTGGAAACCAAATGTGATTTGGTGTTGGCACAAACCGAAATGGAGCGTTGCCATGAGCAAAACTTGATTGCCAAGGATGACGAGATCCGTGACATGAAATTGTATGCTCAAGAGCTATTGGATGCCCAAGCCCAGAATGATCTCAAGTTCATGAATGAAATCAGCGTCATCTCCAGAAAGTTGGAAGCTGCTCAAAGCAAGCACAAACACGAGATTGATGCCAAGGATTTCAAGATTGCTCAACTTGAAGCCAAGGTCAAGCAACTTCAAATGGAGTCTGGCCGACCGGAGTCTGTTCACGGAGCCTTCCGCAGCCGCTTCATTGACGCGGCAAACACAAGTAGTAATACTTTCATGGCGGCCATGGCCGACGTTCGAGTCATCTAAGGGAACCAGCAACATGCAACTATCGATATCACCAGCGCCCCTATTTTAATGAGTAGGATCTTTTTCATGTCCATTTACCATTTTAGTTTATCTAATCTGCTTCGCAATCCATACATTCATCAATCAAAGAACTTGAAGGCGTCGGCTTTCTGACTCATGAGGAGCCGTTGGCGGCCACTTGGAACAAATGCACCATCATCCCACGTTCCTTGTCGTTGAATGGACCCATTGGCCCTGTGCTCGACCCCTTTGCCATGGCGACGACCATTCTTCCAGTTACCAACGTATCTCGCCCCATCTGGCCTGGTCAAGACACCAGACCCGTGCATCTCATCTTTCTCGAACTCTCCAAAAAAGGTGGACCCATCGGCAAATGTGTAAGTCCCTTGACCTTGACGAGCTCCATTTGCCCATTGCCCGACGTAACTTGATCCATCCTGGTATACCATTTTCCCCTCGATCTTGACTCCATTGTTATAGGTTCCTTCGAATACGCGTCCATCGGGATATATGGTTTTACCATGCCCATGCCGGACGTTCTTGAGCAAGGTTCCAGTGTAGTCTTCACCTGTAAATGTGTTGAAGTACCTTCCAAAGCTGATCCAAAAGTTGTGAACGAATTTCCCATTCAGAATCTCCCCTTCTTCAGGATAGCATAGTCTACCATACCCAAAGGGCATACCACTGGACTTGGAAACGGAACCCGAATATGAAGCTAACCGGCCAGAGGGATCCATGAAAATATATTCGTTTACTTGCTCCAAGCTCTCATCCCCATCAAGGCCTTTGGGTTCGGCAGGCTCATCGTCCAAGCTTAGTGAGATGGCTTGAGATGAAAGCTTCTCTACGGCTACGTCAGCCTCTGGAGGAGCACGTAAATGGTTTGCACTGGTGGTGCTGCTTCCAAACTCACTTCCGACAAACAGGGCTTCCGTGTTCTGCGCCTTCACGACATCATCGCCTGGCGATTCATTCTTCACCTGGGACTGTAGGGATTCTTCCTTACCATCAACCGAGAAGGGACATGCCACAGGCAGGGAATTCGAGGGAGTGGTATTCCAAGTGCCGCAGTCAAAGCTAGTATCCCATTCGTTGTTGTCCTCTACCTGATGAGTGTCGTGCTGGAACTGAAGGAATCGGTCAAGTGATACCTTCTCCAACGCCAACGCCCCGCTACTAGGACGTCTCTCGGTAGTACNAGTACTAACCTTGCCCCCGCCACTACCACCATTGTCTTGTTCACAATGTCCAGGTCTGTGGTCGCTGCTTCGTGTCACTCGACGACCCGAGAGCTTGTGCCTTGTCATTTCAATGGAATCCTTCTCTGATTCTTGAGGGAGCAAGTCCCTCGAGGAACTCCGACGCCTTCGTGTTCTAGAGGACGAGTTGCGACGTTTGGTGCGTGAATGAATGCGTTCACGCAGCGCCTCGGCACGAGACTTCTTGGTCGAACAAGAATTTCGTTTCCAAGAGGTAACAGAAGCATCCTCGGGGGATTCAGATGAGCTATTAGAGGTACCCAATCGAACGACAAGTCGGGAATTTCTGCGTCGCTTGTTTTGCTTCTCGGATGGGGATCGCTCGAGACGGATCACTGGATTGGGTGAGCGTTGGGTGCTTGGGCTACCAGGGAAGAAGAACGGTTCCTTGAAGAAGCCATCATCATCAAAGGAAGCCTTCTTTTGAAGAGATATGGTATCGGATGAGGTAGCTGTAATGGGGCTCAACAAGACAGGCTCTGTGATCTTGGGTACTCCGAGGCAGGACGGTACACTGGATTGTCGCCGAAGTAGGCTGGGGGTACGAGGTGAAGGTCTAGAAGGAGTCACCGGAACCGTCTCTCGAGTCGGGGGTGAGAGTTGTTGGGGTGGACTAGGGAAAAGAACATCAACGTTGAGTTGTGATACACTTCGACTGCGAGTGTACATTGGAGCACCCGCCTGTCGGCTGGCCGAGTTCATCAAACTTGGATTAGATTGGGGATTGTTCGTTCTCCGGAGTAGTCGTCTTCGGGGAGTCGGTGATGCCGAGACTGCTCTCATGACGCGGAAGCTGGTTGCCGAGTTCTTAGGATCACTTTCAGACACAGACACAGACACAGAAGGAGACGTTTGGAGGCTTCTGTCTTTGGAAGCAGCTCTCGAATTCCTTCCCAAATGCCTTGAACTCGATTGTCTTGGAGTGCCTCCTCGAGTGCGACTGCTGGATGGGCGTACCTCCACCGATAGCTTGGGTTTGTTGGCCATCCGAGGGGTATCGTCAACATCAGATGTATTCAACTGGCGTACACTTCTACTTCGTTGGTAACTCCTTCGCGAAGAGGCTCGAGGGCTCGCAACTGGTGCTGTCATTACAACGATTCTTCCTAGCGCTGTGCTGGAGATTGTGGGTACCACCGCCCTCTTGTCGCGAAAGCAACGAACATTGCGAGGGTGTGTTTCGTCTTCAGGCTTTGGGTTTCATTGTTCACTGACTGAACAAGAGGGATCGAAGCGTCGACACAATCGGTTCTACGTGATTGGGTAGAGTCGTTTCCGCAACGTGGCGCCTGCAAGAGATGCAATGGATACCAACTCAAGAAGAGCCAAAAGACTTCCATCAAAAGAGGGCAAACATTGACTAGCCATTCGGCCCAAAGCTTTGCTAGTCGTCAGGATACTTATTTTTCTTAGTTCTAAGTACAACTCTGTGACTCGGTTAAATTTTACGAGGCTAAGACTCCCCACGAGGCAATTTTTGTCAACTGGCACTATGACTTTCCATCAACAAGCGAGTTCTTTTCATCTTGCACTTCCAAACACTTATGCTCCGAAGAGCGAAACAGGTTCGGGGCTGTTCCAGGTCGGTACTGCCCCAATCACCCATTTCGTCCCACCGTCAACCGTTGGCGATGACCACACTCCAAATTTTCAACACCACCTCCAACACATATGGATAGGTGATTCATATAACTAATTTTTCTCCGAACCTGCGGGAGGAAAATCATCCATTTCAACTTGTCGGGCTCAGTTGTTTCGTGGCATCCTCTTGCCGGGTGGTGGCACGGCGGCGAGACGACGCAAAAGGAGGACAAACGATTCTGTCACAAAATCTTCCTACCTGGTAAAGGCACACAACATCAAGTTTCGCTCTCTAATATTTTTCCTTCCATGACAATGAGAGATCACCTCAGAGACTCCCTCCATGTGGCAAAGGCTCACATGCGAGACAACAAAACAACAACGAGGACATCACTTGCACTTTACGGATACAAGGCCTCAGATTGGGATACAGACGATGATTCTGTATCTGAAACGTCTGCTGCCTCCTTCTCGGAATCTTCCTCAGTGGGAGTTCCTCTTCAACAAAGGCGTGTACGTTTCGCACCTTTGGATACATTCCTTCACCACCCACCAGCTACTGGGTCAGACTGTTCCGAGACCAGCAAGAGCACCAACTGCAAAGTGTACCATAACAAGCATCAAGTTCATGAAATCATGAACTTGGCCTCATACAAAACCTCCGAGAAGAAACACTATTGGTACTCACCCAAAGATATGGCCAAGATGACAGCAGAAAGAGAAAAGGTATTGGCCAGATTAGAACAAGGCAAGCCATGCAAATCCGCCACATACCACACCGTCGACGAGGAACATCCCATCGAGGGATGGGTAATTCCCATGTCTTACCGAGGATTGGACTGCTGGACATATGAGGGATCCCAAAACCTGGACAAGCGTATCAGTCGTGTGATTTCTGCTGTAATGGATGAACAAGATAGACAGTGGCAGGTGGACGACGACGATTCTGACTTGATCGCCCAAATCAGCCAACGCGAGACGGAGGAAAGTGTTCTAATGGCTTACAAGATTGCCAAGCAAGACGAGGAGGAAGCCAAACAAGCTTGGGCTCCTGCTCCTTCTAAGGAGAAGCCCAAGAAGAGAGCATCCCTCAAAAGCAAGCGACGAGACAGTGGATCGTCCAAGAGCAAGAAACCTTCCAAGAAGGTTGCATCCCAAAAGGAAGAGGTGCCCGCCAAAGTGGAATCCCCAAAGTCTACGACACCCTCCGTTGCCAGCAGGATTGCACTCCGATTCTCTCGTCGAAACAGCCTCAGCAAGGGCGAGAGGAACAAGTAAAAGCGACTGTACAAACACACATCACATACGCTAACTATAGACTTGCTGTCAACAACTACTACAGTGTAATGCATACTACTATGTTCTACATTTCATCAACGCAATGGGCTTGTCTGTTACATTTTCCTACCACCTCCAGTACGACCAAAGGAATACATTGCAGAGCGGTCATTTCATCATCGTCTCTTGGTGCCGGCAACACAAGAAGGGAAGAGGAGGAGGGCCAACAGACGATTCGTCCGACGCAGTACCCGTCGTACTTCGCTAAGAAGACCGCGTCGGATGGGTTTCAGTTCCAGGAGTTTCCATTGATTCACTCACCAGTTAGAGATTGCGAATGCCTCCGAAATTCTTCCACAGTGAAGGCATAGGGATAACTTGTGGTTTCTAGTGTTTTTGCTCCCATCAACTTCGGATTTGTCCATTTCCTCTATGAGAGGTCTCGGAGGTACCATGTTGCACTACACAATTGACACGCACAGCGTACAAGGCCGTTGTCCTAAACTTTATGTGGCACTTATTTACGTTGAGACGCTTGAAGCGTCATTCATTAAACGATTGGAGATTGACGGGATACAATGCGGACCATGTGTCATTTTCAATTATGATGAGTTTCTGAACTGTTAATGTCTTTGGTCGTAGAGAATACCTGAGGCTCCGAAATGTCGGATCCTCTTCATCTCACTTCTAAACTTCCATACTTTTGTTGGATAGTTGTTATTTAGGCAGTATCTGGTGGTAGTGGTAGTACTTTTAGTAGCTGTTGAATGTTCTCATACTTTCCCGTACACCCAAGCAAGAAGAAGAAGTACTAAAGTCACATTTCGCCAATAACCAACTTCCTGGATCCAATGCATACTTGGAAGACTTTCGCCAAATTTATTATTAGCACAAACACAGCACTAGTAGCTGTGGCGGTTGATGCTCAAGAAGAAGGTCCCCATCCGGCTCTAACACGACTGACAGACTCGATGGGTGAATTTATTTACCTCACTTTTTGTAACTACGAGTACGCTTCTTGCTTGTTGCGACATCATGGTGGTGGTGCGGCTTCTTGTACCTCATGGGACGACTGAATGACCGAAGACATGACTTTTGTGAACAAACTAACACTCCCAACAGGATCGGTCTCGTACCGGTAAAATTCAATACTCCCGTACTGGCGGCGGCAACAAGGAAGCCCCAGGTTTTGAAACTAGTCATTATAGTCAGAACTTCGATGTGGTGTATAGCTATGATACTATACAAGTACCAAATAAGCAAGTTGAAATGTATCCTTGAGTAAAGCAAACGTTCAAAAGTCCTGACATCATCACCACGCAGCAAAGCAATGTTTATCCTCGCCATCATTTGAGTTTCTTGGATGGTGGCGATGACCCCCCAGACGGAAGGCCACCTATTTGATATTTTTGATATAAAGCTTTTCTGTGTCTCCTTCTCCAGCACTTTCATCCCCCAATTGCAACAGGATACCGTCATCTGAAGGGATAGCACGATTATCTTCATGTAGGTCGTCAAACAGTGATGAAATTGCATCATCAAAATTCCCGTAAGATGTGTCCACTTTTCCAGCGTTCTGAGCAGCGGCCTCCTTGGAAGTGTAGACTCCAACGACGTCTGCCTCTTGAGGAAGACCACGAGGATAGCCGTGATCGTGACTCTTCAAGAACAAAACGTACACAAATGCACCTGCCAAGGCCTCATGATCGTCAACATCTGTGCTTGTTCGTTTCGCCATGTTGTCTCGTGTAGCGAAAATATATGTTGCACAAAAAAGTTTGGATCCAAAAGTTTTTGCGCGTCGTCAGCCAGCCAGTGGCACCACACCCACCTCTATTTTAGTACTTGACTACTCGTTGGGTAGTAGACGGTGACCATCACCACCACTCCAGTAGTTGTGGTGTCGGTAGTTACCGTAGGAGTAAAGATTCACCGTGACTTCCGCTTTTTGGATTGCAACGGAAGGGGGAGACCCAGTAGTTGACATTTCTCGATGAAAAGCGTCTCTGAGTTTCCTTGGCCATGATCATTATTCCCCAGCTGCATGAGGATACCATTGTCCGGAGGATTATTGCGATTATCTACATACGCTTCCTCAAAACAATCCTCGATGAGGTCATCAAAATCACCCCAGGAAAAACTCATATTGTTGGCATCATGGACAGCGGATTCCTTGGAGATGTATACTCCCACGATCGCTTGCTCCGCTGGTACACCGGTATGGTAGATTCTCTTAATTGTCAAAACGTACACGTATAGACCTGTTGCAGATTCGTACAAAGAAATTGGGTTATTGCGCTGCATGATTCTTGTACTCCGGACTGTGTATCCAACGCCAAAAGGTTACCAAGAAACCTCCAAAACTTCCCTCCGAGCAAGCAAGGAGAAGGCGAACGTGAACGCATCGACAGTACGATACTGTTTGGTTCGCATTCGTCAGTCGTCAGCCTGTTGGTTGCTTCGATGACAAGCAGATTATGATGGCCCTTGCTCACTGTTGAAGTTGCTATGAGAACATAGTAATGCAGTATGATTGTTTTCAAGATTGGTCACAGGCTTTGGCTTTGGTATATTCCTGCAATAACATTCTCGAATAGAAATCCATAAAGTCTATTTACCGCAAAAAATTACTCAAGTGTGAAGGATGAGTGCCAAGAAGGACCTCGTTTAGCAGCAAATGCTAGTAGATAATAAGGCTAGGTATATGAGGTCGGTGTAGATTATATTATTTTTATCGAATGGGCATGTATATCTTTCCTAGTAGGAAAACCTGTGAAGAAGGCAGGATGACAGAACGCTGCCGTGTTCAGAGGTCGGAGAACGAGTCCGCCACCAGAGATACTTTTAGAAACAAAACGGTCACGAAACCTACTACCTAACTAGTTCAATATACGTTCTTTAGTTACGCTCAGTGACTGGAACAATGCGGACAGAGTCGCTTGATGTTTGGGTGTTGACGTTGGGAGCCTGTATCACCAAAGCATTTTGAGAAGCTGAGAATGTCGCTTGAATTCTGGAACAATCAGCATAACCCCCTAGTGCCATTTGATCCCGGAACGGCAGTCCTTCTTCTTGTTGTCTTCTCGATGAATTCACCAACTTCCCACTCCACTGGATGAGGCAAGGGTGTTCTTGGACGACTTGGACAGAGAGATCCTCAACCGTGGTTCGTCTCGGAAGCGTAACCTCCAAGCGAGTTCCATTTTTGGAATCTTGTTGCATTCTCATGGATGTGGAGGATCCAAACATAAAAGGGGACGAAGTGGATTGCGAAGACCAACTGTGGGTCGTTGTGTTGTTAGTACCGAATCCGCCAAATGGTGTCGAGGAGTCGCTGTCTTGGATGTCTTTGAAGCCTGCATCATTCAGGAAAGACTCCATTTCTTTCAACACCGAAGAAAAATCTTCCCCAAAAGGTGAGTTTTTGTAGAACGAATCTTGGAATGTTGATTGTGTGGCTTCGTCTTGGTAGGCCTGTAGTCCCTCGATCGCATTAACAAGCTGGCGAATCTCATTTAGCGAGTAGTCATTTTCGAACCAAGAGCTAAACCATGATGTCTTCTCTTTGTTATTCCCACTGTTCTCAGGCTGTGGTGTAGAGGGTGACATGTTGACTGCTGCTACTGAGTGGAATTGGAGGTTGTGTAAAAGTTTGTGCTCTTGCGCAGTGATGATTTGCTGCTGTCCACCACACAAACGTCAGTACTGTCCTGGGGAGGAACCCGGTGATAAGGAGATTCATGGAGTGACTCATAGTGCACGACTCAGAGTTCCGGTAGCAATAGGTAGGGGATATTGATTGGTGACAGTGGTAACTGGTAACTACGGATATCTAGAAAGGAAACAGCATTGTGGAAGGATATTCTGTCCAATGCCCCAATACCAAACATAGCTAGTATAACTCTCACATTTCTGGTTTTGAGACGGTACTGGTGCATTGCGGCTAGGTTACGTGGCTTTTTTGGGGACTAAACGATACGACAACAAACGACAAACAAAAATCGGTCACACATGGATAGCAGCCTGTCTTTCTATTTTCAGCATTCCCAGATCACCAAACGGCAATGGACAACCAAGAGCGGTCCCTATCAGGCTATGATAGCAGAATATTCAAAGGCACCCTCGATGTAAATGGCCAACACCACACTCAAGAAGGTCACTACTACTATCACTACGTTCACATCCCCAAGACCGGCGGTGACTCTCTCATGGCCGATTCCCCTCATTTCATGCCCAAGGGAACGATTCTGCAAGGAAATAATGAGAATGGCTACCTTGTTTCGAAGAACAAGTTTGCGAACGTAGATGGTCACTCCTTGGTGGCTTTCCTGAGAGATCCCATGCATCATGTTGTGTCACAGTTTCTGGAGTGCAAATACGACCCGTGGTTCCGGCAGTTTGGGGCTGAAACGGGCTTTCCTGGTTTCAACGCCAAGGAGGATGCATTGGAAGGATTTGACGAATGGATTCGGCACTTTTTCGATGCTGGCTTGGAGGAACATATATTTGATCCGGAGTTTGCCTTCAAGTGCTATGATCCTTGGAATATGCAGGCAAGATATCTGACTTCTCCATCTAACCGTTTTCAAGCTCAACATTATGCTGAAAAACCAAACGATCGGCGGCCAGATTTGGAAACAGCCGTACGCCATATGAATGAACTCAACGTTCTTGGCATCACAGATTACTTTCCTGCATCCCTTTGCCTCTTTCAATTTCATGCCCTTGGCTCCGAAAATTTGGCAGAGAATTGCCGCTTCTGTGACCCAGAAACCCATTCCTTACCCCTTGTAAAAGAAAACATGCATCATGATGTTCACTATTCACCCAAGTATACGCTTGACATGGTCTCGAACGAATCCTTGTCCCTGATCAAGCAGATGACAACTGTTGACCAGCAACTCTACTCTGCTGGATTAGATCGCTTCTTCCAAGACGTGGAGCGTGTTCTTCTATCAACAGGTATAGATTTGCTTTGTCGAGGAGACAACAGCACCACTGGAACATATGCTCCCTCCAACACCAGCACGGTGCTGGCAAACGATGCAGATTCTTTCCTGGACAAGAAGACGACGGATTCAATCGCATCACCTCCACTACAACAAGAGTATGAAGAAGAAGACCACAGTGGAACTCATGGAAATATCGTCGAAAAAAATGTTGATTTTAATTCAACTACTGGTGGAAGTGGAGATTTCTACAACCTCACAGAAGAACCCCACGCAGCAATCGAGGAGATTGCTGTTGTGAATAACCAAACAGAGAACATTCGGCTGGCGGAATTACCTCTTTGGATGGTTGTTCCCGTTTTATTCCTGATATCACTGCTCTATGCTTCCAGATTGGGATACTGTCGAGGGGCGAAATTGAAGCTTAGACTTGGCACTGCACCACCTTCATGATGAGTCATGATGGCTACGAGTATCCTGTCGGGAGTCAGACACGTCCCAATTCTCAACTGAGCATGATGTCAAACCCGCACCTGTGGGTCAATCCCACACCGAGACCTCGCAATATTCGCGAGAAATCCAACGAGGTCTATTTGTTTCCAATGAGTCATCGAATTCTATCGTGGAAAATTGGAGCCCTTTGAATACGACTGTGTTCTTCGATGAAGGCAGTCTTGCATAACAACGGGAATTTCTCGGGCTTCCCAACGTCAACACGTCATCTTTTTGAAACCGTGAAGAGAAGTGTCTCACAAAACCAACGATTGACAAACTTCAAATCCCTCACATACAAAGACTGACAACAATGATAACAACAACTACTCGAGCATACAATAGCGGAGGACACAAAATGATACAGCCTACGCATGTCCCAACGATGAGAAAGCGATCAATGCCCTCAAGCTTGGGCAACAAGCAACTTGTGGTGGCTAACCGCCACAAGAAGCGAAAGAAGTTGCACTTTGATCACATTGAAATAATTGAGCTTCCTTTGGTGATCGGTGATAACCCTAGTGTACAAGATGGGCCACCCCTTACAGTTGGCTGGGAACCACAACGGCGCATCAAGGCGGGTTTGGAACATTTCGAATCGATTCGTCCTCCACGCCGAGGACCAAGACGGTTGGGGAAGCAACTTCGGGAGAGACTCCTCGCCAGACAAGGAGTTTCACGACGTGATATCGAGCAAGCCACGATCAATGCCAAGAAGGCCAGATTAGGACGATACTGGTCAATTCTGGAATGGATGAGGGCACGAAAGGCAGCCCAGGCAGAGCAGGAACAACCTATTGGGGAACGCAGTACCGATGGCCCAGCCATCCCTGTCCCAGAACCTATCTCCAGAATATGATGAGGAAGATAGAAGCTTTGGAGTTTACTTCCCCTCGTTTAGAGACAGTTTTGCGGCAGGTCGTGATAGAAATGGCGTAGAGAGTCAGCGTGACAATGCCGCCAACAATGATGATAATTTTGTTCCCTACTAAAATCACCCTAGAAGAAAAGCTCCCCAAGCGTGAACAGTGTCACCTAGAAGCCCAACATACAATGACTGATGTTTATAAATTTAAGAATCAAGTTGATTGTATAACTCAAACTCTGACTACGGGCCTGTGTGTATAGACACGAATGGGGGCCCTCAAAATGCTGCTCTTGCCTTAATGGGATGGGCGACACCCTTTGACCCACCTTAATATAATAAATCTAATGAGTACTTGAATCCTGTAGTTTCCGTATTGTTGCCTCCAGCTCCTGGACCCTCTGTTGACTGGCAGCCAAGTCGGATTGAGCATCCCGTAACTCTTTTTCACGTCTGGCCAATTGTTCCTCTGTTGTCCCTAGACGGGCTAGGTACTCGAGTCGTGGGGTCAAAGACCCCGGTTCTTTGGACCCCCACTCTTTTACTTGCTCCCCCATGTGAGCCACTCGATTCCGCATGATTTGGGCAGTTTCCTTCACTTGGGATTGAAGGTGTTGCAGTTGAGGAGTTGATGTTCGAAGCGACTGGCGAGATTCTCTCAAAACACTTTCCTGCGCCTCCTCGTTTTCATTGTATTCCATTTCCAAATCTTCAATCTCAACCGCAAGGAATGCCAACTCGGTCAATTCCACTTCCAAACGTTCAATTTCCAACAATCTATCCTCTTCTCTCGCAAACAGGGCTGCCATGGCATTGTTGTATCTCTTTCGTTGTTGACCCAATTGATTTTGCCAGTCTTCTTTGGAAATTTTGGTATCGTGTTTCAATAGTTTCTTTTGAAGACGTAAATGATCAAGCTCTTTGGTTGTCTCGGCCTCGCGGACAGCTGCTGCTTTGGCAGTCTGTTGCATTTGAAGTCTCTCCGTCTCCTGGCGAGCTTGAAGTTGGGTTAGGCGACGGAGTAATCTGCAGACCCTGTCATAGACAGTCTTCTTTACTTCATCCGATGCATCAGGAGTCAGGGCTTCTAATTCTAGCAAGACCTCTGTAGCTTCGGATGGAGCAACAGACATATCTTCGATATCGCTGTATTTTTGTCGCCAATGGTGCAACTCGGAATGCTGACGTTCGACCTGGTGTTGGTAGGCCTCCAATTGACCAGACATGTCACTCACTTGTTGCTGGCTCCGAATACTGAGGGTTTCCATTTCGAGTGAATGTAACGTCTGTGCGGTCTTCATTCGCTTTTCAAACTGCTTCACAGGAATAGATTCCGTCGCTGATGCCCCCGAGTCCATGGGAAGATTCATTCCACCAACGCTATGGGATGAATTCCAAGCCAATTGTAAGTGCTCATCTAACGATTGGAACTTCTCTTTGGTTTCCGCTGAAGACATGTCTACCTGTTGCATGAGTTGCTGAACGAGAGCTTGGAGTTGTTGCCTGTCCGTATCGGGCTCTGTTGTGGGTACATTGAGTAGCTCGATACTGGACATGGACGCTGCGGAATTCCAATGGGAATTTCCATGTTCAGAATCTTGTGAAGCAAGGGACATTTTCGAGAGGGAATTCAAACGTGCCATATCAATTCCCATTGCCTGGAGATGGGCCTCCCCAGCCAGATCGGGGCTCAACTGTGAACCTTTAAGTGTACCACCATTCATACCCTGTAGTGTGTTGGAGGACGAAGGAGCGGATCCTGCTTGTGAAGTCAATCCTGCCTTGGAGGCACTCAATGACACCTTTTCCGGTGAAATAACATTGGCTTGGTGCTGTGCTTGGGTAGGTGACCCATTCGGAAGCTGTTGGGATGTTGACGCCTCCACCTTATCCGTGTCACCCTCCGATCCACTTTTTGTACCATTTGCAATAGGCTTGAATGTGTTTCCATTGGAACCATTGGAAGCCACCACAAGTTCGTTGGGAAGATCCACCAGAGGCAATCCATTCGTTTCCTCTAGTGTCTCAGATTTCGTCCCTCCTTCCAATGTTGTCTCATTCTGCACCAAGGATGTTTGCAACTGAGAATGTATCAATGAAAGCTTTGCTTGGAACTCTAGAATCATTTTTTCATGTGTAATTTGCAAATCATGATATTTTTCTTGAATCACTTGAATTCTCTCCTCGACAGTCATGCCGTTGGGGAATTCAGTTGGATCCCCCTGTTGATTGTCCTCAGCAGGTGTTGTTACTGGACTTCTCCTCGTAGTATTCATAAGAATATCAGCCATTTGCACAGACGTCGATGACCCGGGAAAGAGGGTAGACTGGCCACTGAGGGTAGACTCAAAGGAATCTCCAATCGGAGCGCCTCCACCCATATCTGGATCCGTAGAAGCTTGCAACAACACCTTGGTCATTTGTAACTCCTTTTCTAGACGAATCAATTCCAACTTCATTTCAGCAACTTGTCGAATGGAATGTAAAATCGTCTTGGAAGAAAGAGCGAAACTCCGAATGGGTGTTCCCAGAATAATCCGCGCCAAGCGATAGGAATCCCAGAGTTGCACACGTAACTCGACTTCATTCCAATGGGAAGGATGTCGGGAGCGACGACTCCTCCGTGATCGACTCCCAGAACTCATTTCTTTGGCAGAGAAGGCTCCAGGTCTCTCGGGAGGAGGATCAAAGATGAAGCGAGGAGGAACATTCACATCCTTCATGATGTTAGAATGGTCCTCGTTGTTGTTCCCGCAAAATAGTACGGCGCCCTACAACAAGAGAGATGGGCGAACTACAAGAGTACCAATGCTGTAGTAGGGTGGAACAGTACAAGTACAATTTCACTTGATTCACACCACCCCAAAAAAGAGACAACACTACTACCTCGTCCTATTGTTCACCAACAATCCAATACTCTGGGAGACAAGACTCTTTTTTGAAATGCATCGTTCTAGCCGGACGGGCTCACTCACAAAAAGACGATATACAAGATGTGTCCGTTTGAATTGGTTGACTACAATGACTGCAAACTAATTGACTAAGTGGATTACATAGAAACCAACGTTCTTGGTAGAACATAGAACGTGATATCTCTTTTGCTTGTAGAAGTGAAGCAAAAAGAAAAGCTTGTAAGATGCCGCAGTAGTTTTTTACCTACGAGCTGACTTTGGACCATAATCCAAGAATTCTGGTTCTCCAGTATCTTCATCTTTCCCAATGTATTGATAGCGATCGCCGCCCCGAGCATACTGCCAATATTCCCAGCCACTCACTAACGTTGGTTCAGTAGGATAGTGGTCATAGTTTTGTGATTGCGTGGGTACAATTTCACAATATCCTGACATGTAGACTGGTGCCTGTTGTGTTTCTGCGTATGGAGAAGCTTGGTAGTAGTTGCTGTTGTTGTTGTTGTTGTTGTGTTGGTTGTTGTGATTGTTCCTTTTGCCGCGATTCCCCCCTCTTCCACTGCTCTTGTTAGATACTTGACGTTGGTTGTTCATGTTTGCTGAAATTGCTGGAACAACAGATGATCTAGGATTGTTTTGTGATGATGGTTGAATCTTTGTGGTTGGGCGGCAAAAAGGCACTTCACTTGCGGGATTCAACGTACAACGTAGAAAAGATACTAAAGTCTACGAGAGCAACTAGATGATGATGACCGAAACAAGTTTGACTAAATTGATTACACATCGCCACTGCCGCCGACAAATGCACGCCCCATGTTGTTGATGGGGGGAGGAGGGTTGGTAGATAAACACTTGAAGCAATGCAACAGACTAGAGAGATGCCGTAGGCTTCTTTACCCACGAGCTGACTTTGGACCATAATCCAAGAATTCTGGTTCTCCAGTATCTTCATCTTTCCCAATGTATTGGTAGCGATCATTGTTCTGCGCATGCTGCCAGTTTTCCCAACCGCTCACCAAGGTTGGTTCATGTTGGGCAGCCGAGTGAGGAGAAACATTGCTGTTGCCAGATTGTCCGCGACTGCCTCCTCCGCCATTCTTGTTGTTGGACGATTGACGTTGGTTGCTGTTCTTCTCCATATCACCGTGGTGGTACCTGAATAGTAGTAGTCTCTCTGGGAGAAAAGTCAGCGGCTGTGGTGGTGCTGTTGGATGAGATTGTTGGCTCAAATGAATTTAGGGCAATGTTCTTGTGAGAATTTGTCAACGGCGGTCGTCTTCCCACGGTTCTCTGTTCATTCCCACCAACAGGTTGCAGGATTCCACCACACCAACGTAGAAAACTTACCACAGTCAACAAGGAGAAACCAGAACCACCAGTGGGGATCGTTGGCCTCTTTGTAGGAATCCATAGGTAAGTTGACTACAGAACGACGGGTTCTCGTGCGCAAACTAGATCCTGCTTGCTGCGTACAGTAGTACTATCACCTTACAGAGGACGGCTGTTGATGGTTTGGCATCTATTACATTGTAGGACTAGTATGTGGTGAGACGAGTATCACAATGTCACATATTGTTCCTTGGCGTTTTCAATTCATTCGTTGGAGAGAGGAGGAAGATGTCAATATCAGTGAGTAGCCAAAGTTTCTTGTGACGATGTATCAGAGCATCTTGCTCTTGGAGACTGGTGTGGAATACCTGACAATGGAGCGGTGGCTCAGGCTTAGTCCTCTTCGTCGTCATTCTCATCATCATCATCATCCTGTTCATCTTGATCATCACCTTCATCATTGCCTTCATCATTATCGTCGTCATTGTAGTCACCGTCATCATCGTCGTCATCATTGTTTCCTTCCTCATTGTCGTCGTCGTCCTCGTCATCATCACCGTCTCCATCAATGATCTCATTGTCTTGTTCCTCGCCTGCAAGGTCAACATGGAACATGGTATTGTTCATGTAAGTTATCTCATGGGTTCCATAGTCCAAAAACTCTGGCTCTCCCGTCTCCTCGGCCTTGCCAATGTACTCGTAGCGAGTATTCCCACTTTTAATGTGTTGCCAGAACTCCCATCCAGTGACAATGGTTGGTTCTGGGTAGGGTGTAACCTCCTCGTCCTCGTCAGTGACATCATACTCTGGTCCATAGTCCAAGAATTGAGGCTCCCCAGTCTCTTCCAACTTGCCAATGAATTGGTATCGGCTGCTAGTCTCAGCGTAGCGCCAGTACTCCCACCCAGTCACAACACTGGGCTCTCGAGCATCTTCATCTTCGTCGTCATCCTCGGGCTCTACTAGGTGAGTGATCGAAAGAGGGGTGATATCAATGTCCACCTCGGAGCTCTTGAAGGAGTGAGAATCAGCGCACTTGTCAGGCACCACTGGCACATACTCAACATCGTAACGGACAACAATGATATCCTCGTTGTGTTTTCCTTCCAAAGACATGGTGGTGCTGGTGGTGGTAGTAGTAGTGTTTGTGATTGGTTGTTTGAATCCAAAAAAGTTACGAGCAGTGGTGGTTTTATCCAAACGAACGATAGAACTAGGTTCCTCCTATTGTTCTTTGCCAAGGGTTAGATTCGATACGTACCAACTGTGCGCACAGTGATTTCTCGTGTTGTGTTGGAATCTTCATTCGTGACGAGGTGGGCGAGCTGTCCATTCCGACTACTACGGCACTCAATGCAGTTCCTATGCTTGTCTTCAGCGCTTATTTGTTCTTGTTCGGGACGAAAACCAAACGGCAGTAAGATAAGACACATTTCTGATACATCGTGATTGTCGTGATAGAGAAAGCTGTCATCATCGGAGTTGCCATTGTCATAGTCAAGTGTATTTTTCTGGTATGACTGGATTGCACGCAGAACTTAGACTCGAACGATCCCATGGTTCCAGAGTTTGCGCTCTAACCATCATCAAGAAGGGATCTTCCAGATTCGCACCCTGCTTACGGTACTTTCAACCTCTTGCGTCCTCTATGATAGCTTTAGCGTGGAAACGCCAAGAATGTACTAATACGGTAGTAAGCAAATGAGAATAATGAAGTTGGCGAGCTAGTAGTAGTATTAGTAGTAGTCTCTAGTAGGATTGCTCTAGAAACCTCGTCACCCCTGCTATGCAAGAGCCCTGAATAATTCTAGTACTAGTAGGCAACGATAGCTAGTACGATTGTACCATGAGTCATATCATGCAACTGGGAACCTCTAAATACGCTTGGAAATCACCACCCCTATATTTGACACCCGAAGACCTTTGCGAGCTTTCCTTTTGGAAATTTCTCGGTCAAGTTCATTTGCTTGAGGAGTTACGGGGGGGGGGCGCTCGGTACGGACCACTCCAATATTGGACACGCGAGGACGGTTGCTACCTGGTTTGAGTGCACTGGTGGCACCAGTACTAGGGTTGCTGTCAGAGTTCTTCTTGGATGTTTTCAATCTCTTTCTAGGACCTTCAGAAGTCACTCGGGGAATGTTTCCATACTTCACGACTCGTCCATAATCTAAGAACATTGGCTCGCCTGTTTCTTCATTTTTGCCAATGTACTGGTATCGATCGTCGCGTCGAGCATAGTTGTGATGCTCATAGCCTGTCACTACACCAGGAGGATGAGCTGACGCAGAGTGTGCCCTCTGCTTTGAAAGATGACCTTTGTTGTTGCGCTGCTTCTTGGTGCCCATGGTAAGTCTTTGAACAAGCGACGGTAGTTGCACAATGTTCCTGATGTAGTAACTTTTGCAAGATCATCAAAGATCCGTCAAAAGCCCAAATTCTGTGACACCGGGAATCGTGGCTTCCGCCTCCTAGTCCCTAGTCCGTGGCTTCCAAGCCTGCTGCTAAACATGAATCTTGGAAGTCGAGTATACTACTGCGAGTTGTACTAGGTAGATGCCGTGTTCTATCGAACTGATAATACCGGCAAGTTCCTCGTACACGCACTGTACTGCACCCTCAATGTTGTTGACCGAACAAGAAGTTGTCGTATGGCGTGATGATATCTCTCAGGTACGCCCTAGTAGAAATTGGGACCGGAAGAACAAATCCCGAGCGAGGGAATGAAGAAACTCT
>WXVQ01000011.1:0-44703 GCA_013372465.1 Nitzschia sp. Nitz4
TGAGCTCACGATAGGTTCAGTTAGGGTTAGGGTGAGGGTTGCCCCTCGTTGTTCGCAACCCTTAACAAGATTGTCAAACTTCTTTTCCTTATGATCACACCTATGTTGAATCTTGGGATCTACCCATGCAGAATTGTCCTCCTTAGATCCAAGGAAACCACCCATGTGTCGTTGTCCTGCTGTGAACTTCATTCCAAACGACTGCAGGATCTCAGCTGTCCGGTCCTGCCATTCAGGCCAAACAACGACCACACTTTTCTCGGGTTCTGAAAACACATATTTATCTATTATAGGCGCCTATTGGGCATGTATCCTGTGAAAGATGTGCCCTCTGTGTACCATGGCTGAAGAAGTCCCGGCATATGTCGACGAATTTCTTCCGACAAAGGTACAAGTGAAAGACCGTAAAGGACCTTTGAAAGTGGGTCTCCTTCCTTCAAACCTTCAAGATGGTTTATTGAGTGTTCTTGCCTTTCATTAAAGCCAATGCGCAACAAGAAAAGTTGCAGATCTGGGATCATGGGTTGGAATATTCGCAGATAAGGTCTCCGAACAGAATACTGGCTGTCACGCATTCTTTACAGAACGAGTGGTTGTACTTGTTGCGAGTCACTGATCCGCGCTTATGGATAATGAAGGGAGTTCCTACATAAGAACTTCACAAACTTGGGGCTGAGTCTCTTCTGGCTCCACTGGAGAAAGCATTGGCTGAAGACTTCCTTGCAGCGCTGCTCGGTATGGACCTCACAGACATTATCCCCGGCCTCCGCACACTCCTGTCCCTCTCCACATCTCAAGCTGGAAACAACATCCCAGTAACAGCTCAACAAGCTTGGACCCAGCACATGAATTCCAGAGCCCTAACTGAATCTATCGTGAGCTCGAATGGAGTACGAACAATGAGTGGCAAGCGACCCACCACAACGGAAGGCAAAGAAGGTTCGAAGAATCCTTAGAGCGAGAGAAACCGGAATCTGGCTCACGACAGCACCAAACAAAATTTACAACACCATTCTAACAGTGACTGAATTCCATGACAACTTGAGGCTGCGTTGTGGTATGATGCCCTTGGATCTACCCGAGAAATGTGATGGATGCCCTGAGGAGACCTTTTCTGTGGAGCATGTGCTGCAATGCCAGAGAGGAGGGCTGATTCTACTTTGCCACAATGATTTTGCAGCAGAATGGCAAGAGCTATCATGTTCACAGGTTCACCCCCCTTCTGCAGTGATGAACGAACCCATCATTCCTACAAGTCAAACTTTGGAGGAAACGGTGACTGCTCCTGGTCCTGTCATTTCACACCGTTGGTCTTTTCTGTGGATGGCTTGAAGAGCACTGAGACCAGGTCTGCTGTTCGCCGGCTTGCTGCAGGGCTTTGGTTGAAGTGGAAGCGAGAACATTCACAGATGAGCAAGTTGGTTTGCTCATGTCTTTCATTTGCTTTGATTCGTTCAACTACGCAATGTTTACGAGGAACGAGGGACACCGGCCGCTTCCGCAATCCCCAAATTGATTGTGTGGCTGGTGCGGGATCGTCCCTCAAGATATCTCATGGAGTAACTGTCAGAAGGCATGGAACCAAGGATGATTGATGAGAAGTGGAGGTCAGAATGAAGGTGGATGGCTTGCACAGGACTCCTATGTGTTGCATACTTACATACATGCCCATTAGGGGCCAAGGAATAGTCTGTTACATCATGAGAGTTGGAGGCCAGAATGAAGGTGGATGGTATTCACAGGACATACTTGCCCAATAGGGGCCAAAAATAGTGATTGCATATCACATACATGCCCAGCAGGGGCCTAAAATAGTTTAGTGATTGTGTCAGTGATTGTGTTGTGAATGTGTTATGAATGTGCATAGGTTCTGTGAAGTGGGAGCAAGTTTGCTCACTCGCGGTCTAAAGCAGTGATGACTGTTAGACCGACCACTCGAGTAAGGCAGATCAGCATCACGATGGTGGGACAACCAGCATTTCAATTTCACCTTGCAGCTAAACTAAAACCACAGTACATTTTTGCGTTAAGCCATTTGGCTTTCAGTCGTTTCTGTGCCACCATCCAAAGGGGTATACACAAAGGGAACCTTAGGGGTTTACCAGTCAGATATTTTTGAACATGTCAACAGGCCAGCACCAACTTCGTATGGAAACTTACCTCTTCTGGTACATCATCATTGTCATCATCACTGTTGTCTCCGTCTTCTTCGGACTCGTCGTTGGTGGTTCTAGTACGGTCTTGGCTTTCCTGAACAAGAAGGTAGACACCAACCATGAGGACTGTCAGCCCAACTGGATACAAGATGTAGCTCATCAAACCTTGTAACTCCTCGAAGGTGCTGTAGTGGACAGCACTCATAATGGATGCACTGACCACAAACGATCCCACAAAGGACGCAGCCGAATAGGTAGCATCGTATCGCTTCATACACGCAGTAAGGAACAAGAGCCCAACAAAGGCGGATGCAGCTGCAGAAATCACGAAGAAACATAAGCACCATGGGTAGGACTCTCCTTTTGGGGTAGCTTTGATAATGGTTAACGAATCTTTGAGGAAGTTTTGGACACCCGTGACGGCTCCTCCACAAGAACCCCAGGCAAACCGACGAAGGATGGGACGAGGAGACACATACATCCAGTAGGCAAGCAGTAGCATGTACAACACAAGGGCAACCAGATACGCTACAAACCAAGGATCTTGGTATGACCGTTTCTGCAGATGTAAACAGGAGAGAAATGGAATGAGATTAAATCAAGAGGCAACCCAAGATTCGCTATATCGTGCTGAAAGCCTACATACCACATCATCAACGGAAACACCTTCATCGTTTGTGTGATCACCAAAGATGGCAACAATAACTTCCCCAGCAATAATAAAACAGGCAGCAACAACTTGCTGCGTTGATGGAACCTCTCTGACCACAGGATGGGAAAATAAAATCACCCAGACAAGTGTCAATCCCGAAAAAGGGGCCAAAATTGAGGGAGATGCGTAGTTCATTGCCAAGACACAACAGATGGGATTCAGAACGGACATACCAAACATTCCAGAATATCGCATTAAAGAGGGAGCCCATCTAGACCATTGTCTACGTTGTTGTTGTTGTTGTTGTTGTTGTTGCTGCTGCTGCTGCTGCTGCTGCTGTATGGGGCGTGCCGATTCACTGTCAGAACTGTTATTCTCCTGCAGAGATTCGGCAAGCGGAGGTGCACCCTGAATCAACCACGATTTGCGAATGGCCAATTTACTCGCCGCACCAATCCAAGAAGCTAGAATGGACAAGCCGATCCCTTTTCCCCAGTCAGCTGCAGATATAGCCATTATATTGTTGTAACAAAGATGCGGACTGTGGCGTTGACTGTTTCACAACAAAGGGATTCAAGAAGGTCTACCTGGTACCGGTAGAGCCGGGTCGCGTGGGGATATCGTCCACTAGTAATCCACTATGTCCTAGAAGACCTACGTCATATAATGAAAGACACACAACGTGACTGGGTCGTTTTGTTATTGCCGCATGAAGAAGGGGAGAAGAATGAGTTACCGAGGTAGTTGTAGTAGTGGCAAATGGTGGCCTGAAATCGAAACTAGTGAAAAGGGGAGCTGAGACATGATGGCCTTGTTGTGGTAACATGAAGAGGAGAAGCTTCCATAATGCATACATGTCATTAAATTAGTCAGTGCTTGTGCAAGGAAATATTGGAAAGCCAGGAAACACCGTGGCCACGGTTCTTTCACTCTTCTTGGAGCTTGCCCTGCCATGGTGCGGAACGATTCGATCTTGCAGGTACGCTCTACCGAATGATCCATCAGTAATGGCCATGTAAACATCTGGTCCTCCAGCACTCCCTCATCAACGTTTCCGTAAGACCAGCTCTTTGTGAGCTGAGCTCCCCCACGTCAGTCGTACAAACGTACCAAGGCCATACCTCATGTTTCAGCTTCCTCTACAGGTACATGCCCGATAGATACCGGTAGGGGTCTAACGATAACGTCGCTACCGCTCTCTAGTACTACAGGTACTACTAGTTTCCCTTCTTCGATGTATATTAGAGATAGTATTGTGGTGGTTAGTCAATACCACCAGCCGTTTTAAGCAACCGTGTAACCTACGCACAAAGACGACCATCAGTACACTCAAACAACATCATCACACCTGTTGCACGAGCAGATGATGCTAAGACAACGTACCACATTTCTCAATCGGATCGGCATGAACCATGGACAAACCACTCTTTGTGTTACACTGAATGTTCATGGACAAACTAATGATATGATGGAACCACAGGCTGGGAATGAAGAGTGATTCCCCTGATTGCAAAACCACTTCATTCCCTTTGGCCGAAGCAAATTCAGGGTGGACACTCAAGTCAGGATCTGACCAATCTAGAGCCGAGTGGCGTGAGGATGGATGCTCCATTGGAAACAACGCCAACTTGGAACATTGGTCGGGGGCTGTGAGGATGTAACGACGCTCACCACCCAAGACGGTCACGAAGTTTCGCTCCCCTAAAATTGAAGGAAAGTACCAAAGTCATCAAGAAACAAACGAACGTTCTGAACGTGAGTCTCGTAATCGTTTGTGCTTGCGGTTGAGACCAAAGGTCGCTCAACGTACCGTCAAAGTGATTCTCCGCGATAACACCTTTCATGCCAAAGCGACAAAATATTCCACGTTGCCAGTTCTGTTCCTTGACATACAAACTGTTCTGTTTTGGCTGAAAGAAAGGAAGCTCGTCAAAGACATAATCGGATGCGATCGGCGCACATTTTTTCCCTTCACGGCACCCAGAAACGCGAAAGTACCAATGGGGCATACTTGGTCCAAGCTTGCTGTCTGTCACATTTGCACGAGCAACCCACTCGTGGTAGGTCATGTGCATTCTTTGTGTTGGTTGTTTCCAGTCGCTTGGCTTGGTACCTTCTTTATTCCAGTAAAGGAAATGATTTGTCACAGAATACTCAGTGTCATGCTCAACCTTACCGAGAAGAGCATCGACATAGTGAGGTGTGTTCCAACGTTCAACAGACTTGGCAACGGCTGGGTCACCGCTCACGACGAAGGGGAGTTCAGCATCACGATATCGCATAGCCTTGTGAAAATCCTTGGTGTAATCAAATACACACAGGCTCTGGAATATCTGATGACGAGGCTGTGGGTCGTCTGCTGGCCAATGGTTAAGGATATCCATCAAACGCCAAGAAAATGGGTATCCAACTGGTGGAGTGTCGGGACAATTGTAAATGTCACTGGGTATCGAATGAAGAACAAGGTTGAGGGATATCGTTCAAAAGCTCAACCTGCACAGGAGTGGATGTCAATGTCAACGTACTAGTATGTCTTCCGGTCCATCAAATCCATCGAGTGGAAGGCCTCGAGGTCAAATTTTTGCAAACTTTGAACAACTTCCTTGGATCGCTGGGTATTCGTTGGAAACTGAGTATCGTAGGCTTTTCGCAACTGAGCGTAAAAGTCTGACTTATCTCCCAAGATACTCATGCTGTCTGGAATTGAATAAATCTTGGATGAGAATTGAGGCTTGGGAATGTTTGCGGGTCGGGACATGGATTTCCAGGGAAAATGTGAGTTCGATGAAAAAGTCATTGAGAACAGTCCACCAGCAATGGTTTTCAAAAGAAAAAGAGTCGCGACTGCTCCAAAAAATTTAACCATGTATTTTGATTCAACCCTTTTCTCGAAACGGTAGTACACCATTTTAAGGCGTTTCTCGAGCATTTTGGGAAATCCCTTGCAATCAGGGTCTTCTTGTGCATACGCATGGGGCAGGTACAGGTGGGGAACACTGTTTCCTCGAAGCCTGGGTTGGACCATGTTTTCTGCACGAACTTGAACGATGATGATGAACACAACACCAAGAATATGATCCTACTTCTGTCCGTTTCATGAACTGATTCAGCATACCTAGTACTGGTCCCACTTGCGGAGAATCGACATTTAATGACAAAAGTCAAAATCTCTACAACATTGGTTGCTGAAAAGCTTCTCATCAGACCCATGATCAATGGTCGATGGACGATGGAGAACGGTGGGTGTGGTCTGGTTCGAAAGCTTCTCAAGAGTTTGTATCATCATTGGTACTAGTACTCGTAGCTACTAGTAGAACGTTAGTAGTAGTCCTCGCACCGGTATCATAGGTTCCTACTTACTCGTGGGGGATTTTCTAGACAGTGCAAATAATTTGCTGTAGGACGACGTAGGACTGGTGCTGCTTATTCTTTGAGTCCATACTCGTACGAACTGTAGGACTTGCTACTGGCGTCAAAAATTATTATGCTGAACATCATAATATTGTCTTCCCCCCACAACGAAACGAATACACTGCTTTACTAGCATTGATCATTCTTCTTCATTGGGCACTACTAGTAGGTACTCTATTCTTGTCACCATTATCTAGTGCTCTTACTATTGCCCTCGTTTGCAGTAGTAGAGGCACTACTACTAATCCTGACATGTTGGTTATAACATCCAGACTACCTAGTGACTGCTAGCTACAAATCATTCAGATAATTTGCATTTCATTGTGTTTTAGTAGTATTGATGTTTGGGGACGTCTATTAGGGGTATATTATCGGTGTGCAAACCCCTCTTTCCCGTACTTTGGCCTCATACCATAATGCTATTTTTATACTGGTAGTACCACCGTGCGTATGTTGTACCACGTCGTAGGTCTCTATATATTTCTACGACGACACAACATGATTGTCGAGGTGATTCCCACCCACTACTTGTACTACTAAAGGTCGTCACACCAAGAATTTTTTGTGAGAGCTAGAACCCAAGAAAGTCCCAAAGTTCAAGCAGGAACGTTGGCTGCTTCCAAATTTTCTTAAATTGTTTGTTCCGAATGACTACAAAACCCTGCTTGATAGGACTGCTGCTGAACATGCCTGGGTCTGGCTACTAGTACAAGTACTGCTAGTACTACCACCACAAGAATCAGGAGCACGACGCCTCGCTTGGATTGCTGATTCACAGTGGACTACCTCATGTGAAAGAGTCTAACTGGTGGTTCATGTGATGCTAAAACCTCACATGACTCGAAGACAGACCGTAGGCTCAAGCTACCCAACTAGAACTGTTGTTGGACGAAAACCATAGAGAATATCAGTATTAGTAATAGTATTAGTACGAGTACTACGACCTTCTACATTGGTGTTTGAGACCACCAGTTTTCACCAGACGGTTGGTGAACAAGAGAAAGAACCCCAAAATGAAATTGTACTCGTACCTGTGATGTACTACATGAAAGGAATACTTAAATGCATGGTCATTGTCTCTGGCTGTGGTTTGCATGACCAGACGAAAATGATCCCCGCTCCTACTACTTAGCAGAAAACTTGGTGTCATCGGTTGCGGTGGTGGGATGAGACTCACCAACTCGCTCAGATTTGTGGACCTGGTTGTTGACAACTAATATCGTTCGTAGCAGCAGTCGTGAAGCACTGGCACTAGTAGAGAACGAACCGAATCCCAATTTAGAGCCACTCAATGAACGTCCTTGGGGGACGTGCAACAAGTGTGCTGTATGGGGCAAAACCGAGTTTCAGATAACCTTCGGAAATGTAGTTGCCTCGTCGAAGCTCTCCAACAAAACATCTTGTTTCCCATTACAAGGAGACCCAGAGGATGAAGGACAGCTAGTGGTGGTGGACAATGTACCTTGCCGTGAGGCGCAATCATCTGCCAAAATGTCCAGCACCTAATTGGGGATATCGAACACGGACTTGTCGCCATAGTTCTTCCGCTCCTTGTACCAATCGCAGGAGTACAAAAACTGGACAACAGGTCGTTCGATATTCTTGGAGTTGTTGGCGAGACCCTTGTGCCATGTGGTATAATTGTACATTACAAAATCCCCCGGTTCCAAGGAACTTCCATCCACACAAGCTTGCACAACCTCTGCTGCCTTGGCCAAACCCAGCAAGTTCGTGTGTAGGTGCGATTTGGGCCAGAATCGAGTACACCCTGTCTCTTCCGTCAGTGGGGTCAAGGGTACAAAGACACAGACGGCATATGGTTGACTAGGGTTCCCCGTATAGTGACCTCCATCCGTATGCCAGTCTTGATCGACCGCTCCGGGCCTCGAGTAGACACAACCAATGTTCAAACGAAGCTTATCACGAGGGGAGTCCAAAAACTCGCTGACCGCATCGATGAACAGGGGTTCCATGAACCTTTTCAGATGCTGATATAAGGGCCCTTCCGGATCAAACAAAACCTCGAAACGCTGAGGCCCCCGATGGGTATATTCCTGGAAACCAAATGCCGACTCTCCTAGAACAATATGTGAGTGGTGTTGTCGCACAGTATCTTCTAGCACTGACACGTGCTCCTTTAACATCACAATGGCCTTGGCACAGTTTGCCTTTGAATCAAAGAGTTGTGGGTTGTGTTGATTGCGAAGGAGAGCCAAGCCGAAATCTTGTAGAGAGCGGCAAATCTCGTTGACGTTTCCCACTTGGCAGTCAAAATCTTCGAGTTTCCAGCCATATGGAGGTGCCAATGGCAATTCTGTGGTACCAGACACCCAAACCTCGGAATCTGGGCCAAACAAAGTCAATGTGTCTATCTGTTCTTCTTCGTCGCAGGAGTCGGTGCCAATGTAACAAGAGACCAAGAAGCAGTCTTGGGATGTATCTTGGTCTACCAGGCGAGTAACTTCTTGAACTGTGACATCGGAATGTTCTTGGGCTTTCTGTTGCATTGTCTCTAGGAACGCTTGTAGGCTTTCATCTCTTGATGGCACGGAAACAACTAGGAACTGCTTCATGGTGCTTGCTGGTTGTGCGGAGTGGCAATAGTTTCCATGGGTCACCACGTTCCCGCCCACAAGCGCAACGACGTGGTGCAGAGTACCAGTAGATGTTTGTCTGTCCGAAAGATTGGGTGACGATTTTCCCACGAATTCGCCAAGTTCGCTTTGGAAAGCAACAACTCTTTGTCTTTATCCTTGCTAACTTCCTCTCTTGACTACCGGTAGAAGATGGAACGCTTTGGCTATGTTTCCTCTTAGGTGTTTCTGGTTTTGTCGTTTTGATGGATGGCGGATGACTTCTTTTCTCCCTTTCTCCCACAGTGACACCCTTGCGTTGTATGAAACTACTAGTGCTAGTAGCATTATTTTGGGTGATCATAAGGCCCTCCAAACCGACTTCGCGAGAGTCAACGTCCATGATCAATGGCTTTTTCAGTATGCATGTTGTCCTGGGGATGGGAGCAGATGAAGCCCCCCCCCCATTGGCATGTATGCAACATGTAGCGCACAACAGAAAACCTGTGAAAGTCCCTCCCAAAACCCCTTTCCATTGAAAATCAAGCAGTCCTGGGAGGGCATACTTGGCTACCCTTGATGATCACTCCAATAGATCAATAGGCACTGCGGTGTTTACACAATACCAAACTTCGATGACCTCAAATTCCATATTTCCACGAACCCATCAGCACCAACACTAGCCACTGTATCACTATTTGTGTCTAGACCTACTCCGTACAAGCTTCCCTGCCGCCGAGGCAGGATTCGTAGACACTCAAAGGTTTGACCAGACCAAACTCGAACCGTTCCATCGTCACTTGCGCTGACGATACACTCACCTTCCCATGCTACAGACCAAATCAAGTCTGTATGTCCTTCCATTATGGCCCAAGCCCTGGTGTCACAACATAACCGTCCATCATCATCTCGAACACGCCATGCATGCAGCCTATTTGAGTCCGTACCTGCAACGAGAAAGTTGCCATCGGGTGAAAAATCGATCGAATGGACACATGCTGGGGCTGTCAGTTTGATGTTCATCTCACGCATGGACACGTTCCATACCATTATGTCATGGAAATTGTTTCCAGCAGCAATCAGCTTCCCATCCGGGGAAAAAATGGCAGACTCAATCATACATTGCTGACCATGATCCAACGTCCACACGTCCTTTCCGCGAGGAGGTGGAAAGGAATACCATCGAACGTATGCCCCTTCTCCAGTAACCCATTGTGGTAGGGTTGGATCCAGAGCGAGACTTAGTGAATGCGTGGCATTCGTGGATATCTGATGTCGCAGAACGGCCTCGGGTGGCTTTTGACCAAAATTCATCAAGTGGGCATGTGATGAGTCGAAAATCAGACCACAACCATCCCTAGAATCACTTTCTTTTTCCAATCGAGGAGGATTCATATCCCAAACACATATTTCCCCGTCCCCGCTCAACGAAACCATGGTGTTACCATCCCAGGTGAAATCAATGGCGTAGATAAGTCCCAGGTGCCCATTCAAACGTTGGACAGGCCCATAGAATCGGTCAATCAAGATAATTCGACCTCCTGTTCCACCCACGGCCAGGAGCTGTTGATTGGGACTGAACGCCAAGCTCCACAACCTCGCTCCAATAGAGACTCGAGCAGTGGGCCATGGAGGCAATAGATGCGAATTGGGTGAGGAAAGCGTTGATGAATCATTCGGATGCTGGCAAAGCTCTTCCTGTTCTCGTTGTTCTTGCTGTGGTCTGGAGAAGCAAGCCCCATAGATTTCTCGATTCATCATGGCAAACGCATTATACGTAGAACGGTCTGAAATAAAAGGTGCCACACTGTCCACAAGAATGTCAATTGGAATATCGCGAAAAACATCTTTTGCTTCAGGAACGGAAGGAGGCAGAGAAGATGATGTAGTCGAGGTGGCGGGAAAGACACGATTTGTGATAAGTCCCTCTTTCCTGTGGAGAAATCGACATTGCTCTAAGGGATACTTTGATTTCCATTCCAACACGCGTTGTTTCAGTGTATCAATGTCCTTTCTCAAATCATTCAATCGATTGTCGAGAAATACAGAAGCCGTGTCACTAATATCATTGACCGTACTAGAAGATGAAGGAGGACAAAAAAAGTCCCTACGCCACCCTGGCATCATGGCTAGATATTGTTTTGAAAGAAGAAATCAAGCTTGTATGTCCTGTTGTTGTCAAGGTCTCCCGGGTTTGAGGGCTGGGATGTTGTTACAGCCATTGAAACCTTTCTGATAAGTGTACTAACCCTGGTAGGTATTAACCCTAATACTTCCTACTAGTATATAACTACTTGAAAATAGGTACGTCGATTGTGCACGTACTCGTACGAGTACTGGCGGTGATACCGAGCAACAGATGATGATTATACCAAATGCGGTTGAAGCTATCTTTGTTTCAGGGGAGAGCTATGGAACATATTCCTTTCTGGAGGAACACGACTCTCTACTACGCAAACGAGAGAGGAGATGGTGCACTAGCATACTTCATTGACGTGGTGCTGTTGGACCATGACAGAGAATCAGCATTGTCCTTCAAGAAGTACAAAAGCAAATTTGTCGATATTCCTGAAAATCTGGTGTTTTTTTTTGTGGAGAATAAACCGTGTTGTACGAGCAAGAATGTACTAAGTTCTCCAAGAAACCCGGATGGTATCGTCCGTGAACGAATTGGTGTCGCTATGATGATGAAGAGCCTCCAGCCAGAGATGTCAGGCTACCCACAAAGGAAGATTTCACTCGAAGACTTATTTCCATTCGCACATCGCCACAGTCTCCTGATCGGGGGGATAATAGCTGTCAAACAACCAAGGCTGGTTGGCGATAGTAACCAGGAGGACGAAACAACCATAGATTCTATTTCCCCTTGCAGAAGCTGGCTTGACCTGTGATTGAATTTACGTCTTACGTCTTGGTGGTTGAAATGTTCGGAATTGTTCAAAATACTACTACTAGTGCAGCACACCACTCTGGTTCAAGAGCTAGCGGACAGGAGGAGTGGTCATGACAGGAACGGGTTGTATGTACCCTCTACAATAGTGGCACTGCTGTACTGCTGGATGAGTTGAGTGTTGTGGAGTGGAAACAAACAGCTCTGAAGAACAACCCGAGTACTTGCGGTGGTCGTGCGTTCTTCCAGTTGTGTCCTACTATGCTACTAGTACTAACTAACTAGCTAGAAACGACCAGGTAGCTAGTACTAGGGTGTACGACGACATGCATCTGAACATCACCCAAACGACAGGGGGGTTAGTACGTAGAATCTTGGTATTGTTGTATGCAGAAATCCATGACGAACCGGTCAAATTTGTGTCTCAGAAGGTGACTCACACTTCTTGACTTGACACCCTCAACTCACTCATCATTCTGGGCGAATCCTGCTTGCAGGACGAATCCCCCCAAGAGACGACAGGTTGAAACCATTCCAAATCCCCACAAAAACAAAACTGACATTGCAAACACTGCTTCAAACCATGACTACTGTTATCGACGCATCATCCTACAAAGTTAGCGACGAATTCCCTCCAAACAAAGAATCTACCTGGACATACCCTGCCAATGAATCCGGTTGGGTCCATTCTCACAATGCTTTGCGAGAAGAAATGAAACAGCTTCAACAGGCGTTCCAAGCAATACGAAGTCGGGGAGGAGTCAAGGCAAAGGAACTCAAGCTATTGAAAAGTGTGTGGAGAGTTCATGAAGAGCATGTTCATGCGCATCATACCAATGAAGACGACATTTTCGTACCTTTCCTAAAAACTAGGTTCCAATACCCTGAGAAGGCGGAAGCTGACCACGAGGAATTGGTGAAAAAGCTGAATATTGTTGCCGAATTGGTGAATAACCTCGAAGAGAAAAATCAGATCGACGAAGTATTGGTAGCATTGGAGGCCTACATTGCAGTCATGATACCTCATTTGGAGCAAGAAGAAACCGAGTGCTTGCCTTTGTCTCGGGCCTACTTCACCCCAGAAGAGGTGGGCAGGAAGATTCAGGAAATCATTGCCCATGAGCCCAAACTCGCGCTCGGATCTCTCATCAGCGCCATGGGAGTGGAACACTTTCGTAACAGTTTCATGAAGCAAGAAGGAATCCCTTTCTTTGTCTGGTACATTGTGTTCACGTGGCGGATTCGAGCATTCCGCAAGGAGTTTGTGGAGCCTGTTGAGTTGTTGAAGAATGGTGGTGCGTGCTAAGAAGTCGAGATGGTTGGCTGCCTAGGCTGGCGAGACCACCACCGCATCATTTTATGCGTACTAATTAGTACTAGTAGTAGTAGTAGTAATCGTCGCACTCATTATTATAGTAGCACAAGGCAGACATTAATGCAGGTGTCTCTAGGCAGCTAATATCCTTGGGACTCCACAAACAATGCAGCCACTTGCATGCTAGTACTAAAGCCTAGTGGTAGTTCTCACCATGTATCGACGAATAAAGTGTGTGAGCTGCCCAAAAAAGGGCTCCGTTACTCTTCGGAAACATATTTACCGGGAACATTCGTACAAAATTTCGGGAGGGAACTCCTTGGGTCTCTTCCTTGCCTTCTCAAGTGGCCTTGACTGGCTTCATTGTCTGCCATGGATATTCTTCGTGCAAGGAATTGCTCTTGTTGTCGTCCTCGTTGGTATTTGGCAGTTCCTTGCTGAAATATAAAGGAGCGCTGCTCGGGATATACGAAGAAATGCCCGAAGAGTCAAGAAGAGAACCTGATGCTGTATCCCGGAGGACAGCCTATACAGGGGCACAGCTCATCTCAGATAGCTTGCTTCCAGCAATCTCGATCGCCGACTCGTCACTTGTTGATGAGAAGGAACTATTGCCACTGGATGCACAACGAGAAGAAGACTCAGCTGCATGCCTTGTTACAGTCTTGCGACGAAAGGATTTAGCAACAGAATTCCCAAAATAGCTCGCTGCTAATGCAAGGTATGTTGTGACAGTCATAGGATCCACAGATACAGGGCCAACTGGAGTCAATCCCTTTGATTGAAGCTGCTTTTCTTCATGTCTGACCAAAATCTGTTCTACCTCAAACCGACCGATGGAATTCCCAGACACAGCTAGAAGAGAATCTATTTCGGATTGAAACTCTTCATCAGTAATAATTCGGTCACCCCCTCCTTTATTGCCCCGTAGTTGATTGGGTTTCGTCAAACCACTCAAGAACAAGTTCTGATGGTTGTTTAGTGTCTGGGCAGAAATTTCGAGGTCGTAGTAGAAGTAGTCGTCCTCAAGGAATGGGTCAGAGCACCGGTTTCAAGGTGGGCTGTCTCTCGGAGTGTAGTTGAACGTACCAACTTCTTCCTGGTCTGAGATCTAGTAGTATTATTGTTGGTCCCAGCTTTTTCCATGGTCAAAATCGTGGTGATGAGATCTGACATCCAAATCCATCGAGCACATTTTTTGGGCATTAGTAGTTAGTCCAAATCTGTTGCATAATCCTGGCGTGTAGGAGTAGTGGAAAGGTAATTCTGAACAGTAGAGCTGTCGTCTTGGCGTCAGCAAGTTGCATCCTATGTGTGCATACTTTACCAGGTACCATTCTTTGCTGACGTCATCACAAACCCTGGCAAATTTTCAAAACCCAATGATTTCATCAACATATAAATCGAGCAATGCCATCGAGATTGCTGATTTCACTGGCTAGCTAGTAGTATGGATCCCATCAACATTGAACCAGATCAGATTCTGGATGATGGCCGCCAACAGTTTTTGAAAGTAACCGGGAAGGCTCTCAATCTAGAACATGTTGAGCGACGATGCAGTGTCTATGGCACTGACGCATCAAAAATGACAAACGCCCGTCTTTTTGCACGATTCATGTCCAAATTTCGCATCTACAACCCACTAGCAAGAAAGGATGTTCATAGCTACACACAATCTGGAAAACCTCTTCCCTCGCTAGACACCGCCTGGGCTCATTGGGAGCATGTCACCTTGGCCCGTCAATACTTGGATGTGCCAGGATATATCCGTTCCGAGCTGGGAGAGTTGAGGAGACCAACAGGACTTTATCCTGTTTGGCGCACACCAGTCAAGGAACTCATGGCTTGGGGAGTTTCGGTTCGACTATACTTTTCAACCTTGCTCACTTTGAGTGCATTCCTCGGAGTAGCAGGGTTCCTTAACCTTCCCCTCATCAACTATTTTTCGAGCTACTCTTACGCAGACGATGGCAAGGTTGGAATCGATAGGTCGATTCGAGGTTCTGCTGTATGTGACGAAGCATACTGGGTTGAATGCGAGAGTTGCAATGACGAGTATGCTAGTTACTACCCTGCCTACCGTCTTGATGGAGAAAACGTTCTCGTAAACAATTGCAACTTTGATGATTGGCTGGTTCCTGGTATCTTCAGTTATGCCGCGTCCGTCTTGTTGATCATTATGTTCGGCGTGGCCTACTTTTGGTTGCAACGCAAAGCTGAAGTGGTTTTTGATGAAGAAATTCAGACTGCCTCTGACTATTCTGTCAAGATTTCCAACCCGCCTAGGGATGCCCTCGACCCCGAGGAATGGAAAAGGTTCTTGAGTAGGTTCGCAGGTGATGATGTCGCTCTGGTTACCATCGCTGTGGATAATGCCCCTCTTATCAATGCGCTTGTGATGCGCCGCAAAATAATGAGAAAACTTCGCCGTGCATTGGAGCCCTTTGACGTTGATTTCAAGGACGATGCAGCGCTAAAAGAACTCGTCAAGCGATCCATGGAAGCGATGTCCTGTCCAACTTTGCCCTTCGTTTCCTCACCATTGACACACTACAAGAAATTCCGTGAAATTAATGAGCGTGTTAGGGGGCTCCTCGGCCGTCAATATGGAGCTGCCGCAGTTTTTGTTACCTTCGAAACGGAGAGGGCTCAAAGAAGTTGTCTTCATGCTCTGTCTACAGGGAAGGTGCACGTGTGGAGAAACATGGTTGACCTTTCTCGGTTTGAAGGCAATAGGCTCGTTGTGCAAGAGGCAGCCGGGTCCAGCAAGTTGAATATCGGAAACTTGACCGAGTCATTGAATACTGAGAAAACCAAAGATGTTCAAATTGAACTGGTTGCCTCACAAGACGGAGTTGAAGTGGAACAAATGCTCAAGTTTCGTCAAGAAAAGGTATTGATTGTGAAGGAAGCTGGCGAGCCAAATGATGTTCGTTGGAAAGACCTTCAAGTCCCATTTCATATCCGCTCTCTTCTTGTTTTGGCCACGACTGTTGTGTTGATTATCTTTATCACCTGGAGTGGTTTCTTCATCTATGGTCTGGAAAAGAACAATCCTGGTTCACCCTACACCGCTTTGTTTATTACAATTACAAACATTTTGGTTCCAAAGGTTTGTGACGCTATCAATGGATTCGAGGTCCATGCCAGGGAAGCCGACAGAATTGCATCTCTGTACATCAAGGTCGCCCTGTTTCGTCTGTTTAATTCGGCTCTCTGTCTTTCACTCGTGTTGGATTTTGTCCAAACGATTTCGGTTCAAAACGGAAACGAATCAGAGGCAGGTCTCCCCGCAACAGTGTACATGACCATTTATGCTGAAATGTTCACCATTCCAATTATCAAATTGGTCGATATCATGGGAAACATTCGGAAGCATGTGTTGGCACCAAGGGCCGCTGATCAAGAGGAAATGAACAACTACTTCTCTGGGGGTAGGTTTGAGCTCGCTGAACGATACAGTGATGCCACCAAGGTCCTATTCGTTGCACTGTACTACTCAGCCATTGTGCCTCAGAGTTTGTTTCTGGGTTCAATTGCTCTGTTGGCCCACTACTGGTCTGGAAAGTTTTGTCTTCTGCGTTTGTGGCGCCAAACCCCTGACATTGGTCCACATCTGGCTCGTCTCAGCCGAAATTATTTCTTCTCGGCGTCTTTGTTTGTACACGTTGTCATGAGTGCATACTTTTGGTCAGGCTACCCATATGATCAAGTGTGCGAAGATAACGGCGCATACGAATTCTGCGACCAAGATTTGTTCCGTTCCAACATTTTCCCACCTCTACCACGAAACCAACCAGGCGAGCATTCTTGGATGACACCGAGTCAGGAGATCCTAACTGCCCTTTATGGGTACACCAGTCTGGTAATGGTGGGCATAATGACTGTTGTTGTTTTGTACAACCTTTTACTACCAGAAGTTTTGGCCATTTTCAAGTCTGTGTACGAGCCAGATGGTGAAGACCAGAACATTCCATTTAGTTCTGTGAAACACCGCCAAGAAGTCCACGGATACATTCCTCAAGTTCGAGATCCTGGATTCCCCCATCCATTGATTGCCTGTGACCTGAATGGCATTGATGGAGATCTAGTTGGTTGGAAGGACAATTCCAATGGATTTGAGGTTCACAACCTCGTTAACGATGCTAGGCAAGTTCTGGGTGGCCAGGCCCTCCCCCCTCATTGCTTCTCGGTTGTGAAGCAGTGGTCTCCCCCCAGTGCCAAATAACCCACTCGATACTAGAGGTTGTTCGTGATATATTCTTGCTTGAATATGGTATCACTGTTGTACCGATGCTATTTATATCAGGCGACATGAGTGTAACCCTTGTATGGATTTTGCGATCTGGTCTGGCCCAGCAAGAAGGCAAGCCCGCAACCAATCCACCCCGTTTTGTTTTCTACATGGAAGGGGTGACGAGCAAATTGGATCAGGTCAGCTATCCACCGCATGACTCCAGCCTTCCGAGTTCGTCCGCTCACGCTTTATAGTAGTAACGGTGGTTACACGAAGGGTTCTTGACGATACATGTTACAATTTCATCCCATAGGGAATACAAATTGCGTTAATAGGCGTATTACATGTAGTTAGTAGCTTCCTAGGTCCTTTCCGGCATTCTCGCCTGCTACTGCTGTCACAGCGCGTCGCAGAATGGGCATGGACAGTGGTACACCGCGTTCTCTAGCGAGCGCCCGGGCAAGAACAATAGAGTTCTTGATTTGACGACCATTGATCGAGTAGTCGGAAGATAGTGCCCCATAGTCTGAAGGAGTGAAGTTGTCCCGATATTTGGAAGCCTTCTTGGGGTTTCCTGCAATTGAAACGGGGATTTGCCCAGTTGCTGAATCAACGGGGGTGACTGGGACAAGCCCAACCAGATTCCTCCACACCTTGGCACGCCCGTCCCTGTCCAGGGGGGGATATCCCAGCATGACCGTGATTCGGGAGGCAATGGCAGCATCTATGCTACTAGCAGCTCGGTTCGAAGACAAAAACAGACACCCAGAATAGTACTCCAGCAAACGCAACATGACACAAACGAGAGCATTTCGCTGAATTTCGGTCGAACTTCTAGCCTCCAAGAAGACATCGGCTTCATCAATCAACACTAGTGCATCCCACGTCTGGCACAACTCCAGCACTGCCCCTAGACTCTTCTCAACCTCGCCTGCCGTAATTCCCAAATCCCCGGCTGTTACAACATAGAGCGGTTTCTTGAGCAATTCAGCAATGGCCTCTGCGGTCAAAGTCTTTCCACAACCAGGTGGGCCGTTTAGTAGAAAGATCGAAGCTGCACCCTTGTTAGCAACGACGTCGAGACCCATGTCATCGCCATCATCATCGTCATCATCGTCGCCGTCTCCTCCTCCGGCATTTCTGGCTACCGCACGAATAAGTTCTTTCTTATCCTCCGCCAACACCAGCTGTTCGAAGGCTTGTTCTTGAAAGTGGATGTAACCACAACTTCCACAGTTGCCTACACCACCCAATGCTGCACGTTGGACTCCCAATTTGACAGTCGACGCACGTCTTGGACTCTCAGTGGCACCCTTGGGCGTAGCTGCTTTCAAAGAAATTGGCTTGGGTAGTGTTAACAGCAGCTTTCCCCATACACGGCTCGTAAACGAGAATCCAACCAAACATGGCCACGATTGCCAAAGCTGGGGACGGTCCGACTTGTCATTCTCTTGGAGGAATGCTGCCTTGTCCTGGGGTGGAGAGCCATCAAATCCAGGCAAAATGGCCGTTCGGAAAGGGACAGCGATACCTGTCCGCTTGTTTTGTTCGAACAACTTGATGGCTTCTTTAACAGTGTCTGACATTCCATCTGCGGTTCCACGAACAGGAAGGTGATTTTCCATAATTCCCCGTTTTATATCCACCATGACACGACCTCCTTTGGAAAGGGGCCTAACAGCGTTGTTACTCCAGCCACCACCGATGATGGGATAGAAGCTGTTCGGTTGATATTCTAGATAGTGGTTCTTCACAGCAACGGAAGCATAGAATTCTCCACGAGCCTGCATGCGTTGCAGCAATTCCTCATCGGCAGGGTTGACGTCGGGCATAAGCTTCCGATGAGTCAAGTCTTTGATAGGCACGTTCCTGGTTGTGTCATGGAATTCGGGGTACACTTCGGAAGCAGCCACAAACACGAGTTCTGTACCAACAGAAACCAGGAACTCGACCACAAGGATGAAACGTCTTTTGACTTTATTGGTGGCTTTGTTGAGTTCTTCAGCATACCACGACTGTACGCAAGAACATCCCATAGCCACTCCTTCCATTCCATCAGGGAAGCATACCAGCTTGGAACCGGGAGTGAACAATTCTCCCAACCCAGGATAGAAACTGACGGAATGTGTCTCTGTGATTTCTTGTCTTGCCTTGGCCAAAGAAGGTGTTAAATCCTCAAGAGCTTGTAGGAAATCATCAAGTCCATCCACTCGGATCCGAGGAATGAGGTAAGGGTTTTGATCATTTCCCGAGGGACTGGAGTGCCGAACGGCATCGGACGCCTTTGTAACCCGTTGAAGGATCATTTCCGAAGCCTTTTGATACATACCACAATTAGAGAGTAGCTCCATGAAACGCGCCTTTCCCAACTCATCTTCTTCCATGGAACCGCCACCAGAAGCAGGCGGTGGGCCATCCCCGTCAAGCGAAGGTAGATGCGGAGTCGAAGAGGGGGAAACCCGATGCCACAACAACTGATTGAGGTTTCCACATTCACGCTGCAAGCAACGGAGAACACCCAGCTTAACTATGCATCGCTCTAGTTTGACAGGCTCTTTTTTGGCAAATGTGTAGTCGGTAAGTCGATAGGCACAAGGGGCCAAAGGAATCAAAATGTCCGTTCCTTCATTTCCATGAACATCTGGTACCAACAACGCTTGATCCTTGGTTATGTCAAACAAAAAGGCTTCAAGAGATTCGTCATAGTCAAAAAGTTTACCAGGTGGGCATCGAGGCGCCTCCTTTTTCTTGAGAGCAGGTGCTGCCGCTGACTTGCCAGTCGCCTGCGCTGCAGCTGCTGCTTGGCGCTTTTGAAGAGAGGCCAAGAAGTTTGGCTTGGGAGCGGCCGGAGCATCATCGTCTCCTCCTTCGGCATTCCGAGCCTGAATTTGAGCAAAGAGATCGGCGGGGCCTGGCATGATTTCGTTGGTGTTCGACCCTGAAGGAGGAAGTAAAGAAATCCAATCTTCAATGGGAAAATGACTTGATTCGGGTGAGGGACCAAAAGATATTTCACGAGTCACGACACCCATGAATCACACGACCAGAACGACTCCGGTGGTTCTCCATCACACGCGACATCAGACGGTTGCTGGTTTTGCAATCCCTCTAGATTCACTGTGTGGCTATTATTGGATTGACACTTTGTGTGGAATTTAGTTGATTAAGATTGGAAGAAATGGAAAATGAGGAGATTTGATGGAAAGTGGTGGTCATTTTAATACAGCACAATAGTGTAGAATTAAATTTGTTGAAACTCCTTGTCGTGTTGATACTTTTTGGCACGAATAATTTCTTTCATACCCAGACACAAATAATATTCCTTCCGCCTGGAAAAGGGTGGAGACACTGGGGGGCTAGTGGTAGTACCAGGCTTGGTCCAAACCAAGAAAGAAGTTGTTTGCCTCGGCCTTCTTGAGTGCTTGCTCAGGTATGGAACTGCGAGCCCCCTCGTCCGACTGGAATTTCTGTCCCATGATCTTGTTCTGTTCGAGCATCCATTCTAGAAGGTCTTTGGATGTTTTAACGTTATGACGTTCGACGACCCCAGCCAGAAACAAATCATTTCGCAAGTTGTCTACGTTCAAGTGAGGGCGACGGCACTTTTGACTGGGTTTGAACATTTCAGAATAGGTCATCATTAGTTCTGAGGATGCTTCGTTGATTGCTAGAAGTACAGCTGGGTCTGCTTCGTCGGGAAGGTCAATCATGTTGGCGGGCTGAGCCTTATTGATTTCCTTGAATATCTCCTTGGCAAAAGCATTGCTGTCACCATTTCCATCTTCTGGTTGCGGATATACTTCGACAAGAATACGACTGAAATCAAACTCCTCTGCAAGGGACTTATTCTCCAGAAGCAACTTCAGCATTCCTACACGATGTTGGCCATCCAGAATGAACAACTTGCCTTCCGACGTCTGATATTCGGGAAGTCTAGCAAGTTAGCTGGAAGCTCGATGAATATGATATATATCTCTGCACTTGCGTACCTCAAACACTCCAATGATACCAGGCAATCCAGTATGGAGAGATTTTTTCTTGTCATTTGCCATGACTTTCGCGCGGTCGTGCCTGTAGCTTCGTTGCATTTCCCAGACGGGAATGGTGCAAAGCTTCTCGGCCGAAGCTACATGAATCCTTTTGTGTCCCAAGTCACAGAGTACTTCACCAAGGATAGGGTGACTGTCTATAGAACTAACTTCTGGCGATGACGTTTCCTCTGGTGTCTTTTCTGTAGTGTTGGCTGTTTGAGCTGCTTCCGTTTCTTTCTCGGTTTCCTTCTTGAGATTTGCCTTCCACTGTTCGAAAGCCAATTGACGTCGCTGCACTGCCAAATCATTCTCAATGCGCTTCATGGCAGCTTTTTCCATCTCTTCCATGAGCTGCTCTTTCTCTTTCTCAAAGATCGCACTCATTCGTGTGGCCTCGCTCGCTTTGGCTTTGGCGACAAGCTCGTCGATCGAAGGAGGTGCAATTTTCGGAGGCTCCACAACTTTCTTAGTATTTGGAACAGATTCTTGGGGGACTCCACCAAACGTTTCAAGCAACTTCTTCCGTTCGTCTTCGGGTAGAGTCGAAGTCAACGTTTCAGCTGCTTTCAGACGGATGCTACTGAGCATGGCCTCGGCCGTACCAAAAAGGTTGCTAGAGGCATGGACTGCCGCCGTCGTTGAAACGACCCTTGATGTGACTGGCCAAGCCATCAGAGTTGTACGACGCATGAGGTGGATGCTGTGGATTTTGCATGCAGCCCCATGGTTTAGGGTAGAGATCGCCATTGTAGAAGCGTTTGGCTAGTGGAAGGAGTGGAGGGAGATGGCAATAAAATCCGAATGTCACGACGAGAGTTGTGACGAACTTTGCCCAATGCCATTCGTGTCACGGTGGCATTGTATATCATCAGTCAGTATACAACCAATATACCGTAGTTAAGTTGATACACTTATACCCATACAACATGCGATTTCAATGCCATAGATCAAGCTACTTTGTCCCCACTGTACTTTCCCACGGATAATTTCGTTCACCTCACATTCAATGGTATGGGAAAGTTGCGGGTCAAGGATGATGCAGCATGGCTCTAGAGCAAGTTCAACACGTTCCATGTTCCGGTAGTTGGATCAAGGCTATATCCTACCTAGTGAAGTTTGAGAGGTCACAGGTCACAGTTCAAACGTTTTAGTGATTATTCGAGGGAACCGCTAATTTGAGTACTAGCAGCCCTTGCTTAGCAATATGCGTAGGATTCAGTCAACCTATTCGACATATACCGTAGTTTGCAATCCATGGGGGACACCTCAACCTGTTTGTGGTACTTGTAGCAGTGCTTCTAGTGACCTTCCCCTCCACTTTTACAAATAACGGCGTACGTTCCTGTAGCCACCAAGACGTTGCCAATCCAACCTTCCATTCCTGGTAGAGCTCCGACTCCGAGAAAAAAGGCAATGAACACAGCCAGTACGGGCTCCAACAAAGCAACACATGACATTACCAGGTTGTCGAAAAATTGCATGGAATAGACATATCCCATCCTTCCGATGCCACTACAAATAACCACAATGGCTATTTCTAGAGGAAGCCTGTCCGGCTGGGGTGCCAAGAAACCCCAAAGACCATGCCTAGGGTTCATATCCATCGTCAGCTCTTCGCCCATGACATAGACTTGAAAAACTGCGATCATCACACTGCCTACGACCATGGTAGAAAACATGAATATTCCCATGGGCATGTGTTGACGGGTAGCCTTGGCGAAGACCAAGAATCCTACTCCGGAGAGTGCGGAGAGGATGGCAAGAAAGTCTCCCCAAATGCTGCTGGAACCATTTTCGCCGGCTGCTGAGTCCTTGGAACAAAGAATGGCACCCCCAAAAGCAACCAAAGCTCCTCCCCCTTCTAAGAAAGAGATATGCTCACCAACAAAGAGTTTCCCAATCAGCATGATCAACGCCATACTGTTGGCTAGAATAACAGAATTCCCCACCGATGTATAGTCTAGCGATAAGGCGAAGAACAACACCATGAAGTTGTACGAGGCGGCACTGAGTAGAAAGGTGGTCCACTGAGGAATCGTGAGTTGAGGGAAGCCTGTTTTGGAAAACTGTGACACGGCAAATGGGAAAAGAAAAATTCCTGTACCCAACATGCGCCATGTTGCTTTCATGTTGGATGTAGCATTGAGCTGCATATCAAGCAATGGACCAACAGCTGAAAGTGAGATAGCGGCAACAAAAAGGAGAATATATGCTGCGATCGGAGGTCGGACCACTTCATCCACCATTTTGCCGTCGTCCGAAACTTCCCATACATCCCCACCGGTACTGTCATCTTGTTGGTCTTCAGCAGCTGAAGCTACCATTTGTGGAAGCATATTTGCCAACTCCACAACATCACTAGGGAGCAACGACAAACTACGAGCAAGACCCATTTCCAGAAATGGTGCTTCCTCCTCTGCAGCAACTTCTTGCAGTTCTTCCATGACAACTTCTGCAATGTTATGAACTTCTTCAATTAGTTCCCCAAGAAGCGTTTCCTCGCCAACAAGCATATCCTCATCGTCCTCTGTGGGGATAAAAGGAGATTTCTCAGGGATCGATCCAAGTTTAGAGAAGTAGGTGTCACCTCCATCGTCGTCGTCGTCGTCATCATCATCCTGGTGGCTACTGCTTGCGTCTTTGTTGCTGACATATCCACTTGCGGACTCCTCTGCGTCGTCGCCGTCATCATCATCACCTTGTCCAAATGCTGTGAAATCGTCGTCCTCTGGAAAGGGAGCCAAGAGAACGGCAACAGCATCCAAGAGACTCTGGTCGCCCAAACTGGGTGTGTGACGATGACGGGAAGGCTGTTGTGATATCAGAGTTGCACCATGAGAGACGGTGCCGTCAACCTGGCCGTCTAAGAGGGATGTCCTCTCTTCCGATGATGGTGTAGTGGTAGCTCTTTCTGGATCCATACTTGTGCTTGTTGTTGTTCTAATCCTGTTTCTCGTTTCCAATGGCGGTCATTGATGAGGCTTGTAGAATTCGTTACCAACCTTTGTGTCCCTGGTACACAAGTCTTGTATGTACAAAACGTACTGACCCTTACGTTTTCCTGAATTCGTGGGCATACCACATTATGGGGGAAGGTTGAGGGTGCCCCCTTCTTTTCGTAGCTTTTGCGGCAGTGACAAAATGTTGTGGCTCTCTTCAACCAAGGGAATAGTCAATTCTTACTAGGTACTAGTAGGTAGCAACATTACTAAAAACACTACCGGTACGAGTAGGCACTTTGTTTCGCTACAAACGGATGATAGATGAAAAAGGAACCAGGCTAGTACGCAGCAGATGAACGATAATGAGAGTTACGAAGACACAGCGAGTCCTACTCTTGATGGGGCAATGAGAGTTTGATTGCTGCAAAAGTTGCACTGACAGCTCTAGTTGATGAAAAGTGGCATTCACGTTAGCGCGTCGCCGTGACCAACATCAACTCGCGAAGGAGCATTGTGGCGTATGATCCCTTAGGTAGTTGGAATGAGAAGCGTACCGCATCTTCAGACAACCGGTCATGTTTGACATCCTTCGGTAGAACAATTAGTCTTCGATAGCCACCCTTGGCTGTTGATTCTTCGGGGGCGTTCTTGTCAAAAGCAACGCCATCTTGTTTCATCAAATCTTCGTACACTTGGCGGATTTCGTTGTCAGGGTATTGAATGGAATGCCCGGGGAGAGGTAGTACAATCTGAGAGAACTGAATTGTGTTATCCTCGGACTTGACAACTTCAATGGGGCCATCATTGTCTGCCTGATAAAGATCACCAATGACAACCGTGGCGCCATATTTCTTGATTCGGGCAGAGGCACAGCGATTCCAAATATAGGATTGGTAGGCATTAATCCAAAAGGTTCGCATATTGTGTGATAGACATCGGATTGCATCTAAAGGTTTGTCTTTTCCGAAGCGGGTAAGGCCTTTCAACACCGTTCGTTCCCGAGCCATGATTTCAGCTCCCTGAAATGCCTTGAGAGTTGCCGCAGCATCTCCGTTGGTATCTTTCCATACCTGCCTTACTCGTTTTGCAACGTCACTTTCTCGGGAACTCCCTTCTTCTCGTCCAGTCATCAACAAGTCAATTGCCTTTCCGAAGTCTTTTTGAATCATGACGCGGCCAATATCGAAGGCTCGCACACCAATATCTTCATAACTTCCAGCGGACCCAACCCTTTGCTCTCCATAGAAATTAATGAAGCCATGATGTCTCATTCGTTCCACCATAGTTGACAGGTGTGATTCATCGCAGGGAACCAGTCTTTCTTCAGCTGGGGTGGCTTGTTTTTCATGGACCGAGATTTGCCTAACCCCTCGCACGATGATGTCGAACTGGTTGCCTTCAAGGTCTCCCTTATTCAAAACCCAGTTCACTTGGTAGCAATTTCCTAGCTCAATTCCATATTTATTTAATTGAGAATTTGCAGCCCACAGTCGTTTCACAGAGCTGTCCCGAAAAGTACAAAACTGGTAGGTTACAGCTTGCAAGTCCTTGATACCAGCCACTCCTATATCGGTCGGTCGGCAGCGCAATGCATGGGCCACCTTTTGAAGTGCTGTTAGGTGTTCTTTTTGACGCTTTTTTAGCACCGCTAGTACATTTGGATTCTCTGAAGCGGTGTTGTCTTGTCCTCGTTTCCTTTTGCGACCTGCTTGTTGGACCATCCGCCTTTGCCAGGATACTCGAAGTGCAGATGTTGAGCTATCCGCAGACTCATCGGAAGTATTGTCTTTGTATGGTACTGTATCTGTTGACAAATACTTGCATCGTTCTGCAATGAGGCGGTGAACAGATCTACGTTCATCTTTGGAGATTGTTGGTTTCAGTGGAAGGAGAAGGGATTGGACCGCTGGTTTGGCATCTTGTTCCCGAGGGTGGTCATTGGGGTCCTGAAAGCCACGCTTCTGGAAGTGAAGCAGCTGAGCCATACCTTGTTCAGGATGCAACAGCATCGGGATCAACCCGTCGTATCTTGTGTCTACGTCAACCAGAACCCAATGATCTACGCCATCCTTTGGTGCGCTCTTCGATGTTAACAGTGGATACTTGTCTTTGAGTCTGCCATGGAGAATCCTTCGCAGGTCCTTGAGTGCGGAGGCATCTGCTGATTCGAAGGGGGGAATCCAAACCAAGGCATGAGAACTCCGCTCATCAGATTTCTTAAACAGTCTTCTAATCCGCTCTGTGGCTTGAGATTCAAGCTTGTCAAGAGCCGCCAAGACAGCCGATGGTTCAAACGCTGAAGGATCATACCTGGAGTCTACTTTAGAAAGCACTTCTTGCAACGTGAGATGTCCAGTCTCCGTGTCTTTGGTGTTGTTCTTACTAGTGGTGTTGGTTTCAGTCCCATCTCGAACCTTGCCTTTGCTAGAAGTTTCCTCAAAATGTTGCTTGGGCAATTGATCATTCGGGAGAATATCAGCAATTCGAAGGCGCTCCCGATCCCCGTCAGTGAGACCCGGAATTTGACGGCAACTTGTGAATACTTCTCGAACGCAAAAATCCTCCGGAGACGTCTTCAGAGTGCCAACCAGTTCCCAGGAAAGGAAGGAGTTGGAACAGCCTTCTTGGGAGAGGTACTGAGATGGCAAGGGATGAGGCGGAGGCTGTAAGAATACATCTTCAATGCCAATGGTAGCAAAATGCCTAGAAAGAATCTTTTGAGCGTGTGCCTTTCGAAGATTTGAATTACAAGAAGCCTCCATGTCAGAGGTGCAACACACCGAAGAAATATGACTACCGGTAGCTAGGGTAGGTGCTGCAGAGCCAAATTTCGAGTGGCACGAAGTACTCGTAGTTCCGAGGAATCGACGAACAGACGCCCAATAAATGGACTTGGAAAAAAGGGTATGTGACCTACACCTCATCAGTCAAATGTGGAGCAACCCTTACAACATATTAATCTTTTCTACTTCGTTCTTCTTTGCTAGTACAAGTACGGAAAACAATTGGGCTTCGTGACTAATAGTATTTCTGAACAAAATGCTCGTCATCGAAGCTGACTGCAGCACATTTGCAAAAAAAACGCTGGCTCCATAACACATCATGAGCTTGGCAAGGACGTCGTCCCCGTGCGAGTAGACGCACCATTTCGCGTGTTTTTGGTCCACAAACATCTTCATCGTAAGGTACAAGGCGCCTGTTAGGTGCCAGTACCAAAGCTGTACCGTCCACCTTCATGCGATTCGTTTCCTCCTCATGCTCAAAATCCAATATACTGTCACCATTCGTACTAGCAAATGAATACATGTTCAGCTCTGGATGATCCGGCATATCCAGAGGTGGGGCTTCCCTAGCAAAAGTGCTCTTGGTTCGTGAGGAGTAAGAGCCCGTATCGGATGAGGTCGTGGAAGAAGTGGCATCACTTCTCGCAGTCGAGTCATCCTCGACAGATTCCATTGACCTTGCGATCGAGTTCAGTGGAGCCTCAAGGTACTTTGACACATCAGATTTGCAAATACCCATGGGTTCACCGTGAAGCGTTTTCTTGTCTATAGAAGAAGCATCTACTGGTCCGTTCTGTCCCAAAGCCAGATCATCAGCTCCACAGACGGACTCAGCATCCATCCTTGGATCAACTTGTGGCGCCAAGGCTTGCAAGACATTATCGACGTCATCTCTGGAATCTGTCGCATGACCGAGCGACTCGGTTGAAATTGGGTCTCGCCTCTCAAAGTCGTACTTGTCGTTTCCTTGGAAGTCTTGAGTCGAGCGACATTCGCTTTTCTCTTCTGCTGAGCTGTATCTATCAAGGAACATGCTTTGCTCGATGGGAGGGACTACTGCAGGACTACTCAATACAACAGCAGGATTCACCGGTGGTATTTGAACGGTGTGTGTCACCTTCTGTACGGACGGTGGTCGTTCCATACATAGACAGGCGGCCATGCCTGCCATCTGCTCCTTGGGCTCTGCTCGCTGCTGACGAAGAAGGGAATTTTCGAAACTTGCTTCTTCGAAGGTTTCGGCCAAGAATGAATTTCGACTTTCACCAAAAGGATGTTCTGATGTACCCGTCGATTTGATAGCATCAACAGCGTTGTGAAGCGAGTTTTCCTGTAGGATACTGGTTTGCCGGTACTGATCAAGGTTAACTCTTACTGGCATCCTTGGGTTCGACATAGTGATAGGAGGTCCTTCTTCCGAAATCATACTTTCAGTTTCATCAATGCCTGAGTCAACGCTCAATGATAGTAAATCAACAAGGTTACTCTTTGTTGAATTTGCATCTTGTGTGGCAGTACACTGTGGTGTGTTCAAAGCCTCTTCGTAGCCTTCCTTCTGCCGCGGAGAATCAACATCAAGTGAGGACTCATCAATGACGGCTTGACTGGGAATGGTCAGTTCATCAGAGGGTTCCGAATTACATGGAGAACCAATGGCGGTACATTCATCTTCGACTTCCTCAACTTTCTCTGCTTCCGCTGAGTCATTCTCCAACTGCAGATGGCTGAACGAGAAATCCGAGTCGATCGAAATATTGCACGAAGGATCTTCTACAATAGAAGGAGTAGGGGATTGAATAAGCGGAGGTGTTCGATCATTTGATTCTCCTGCATGCTTGACGTTCTCATTTGTCAGTGGTGCAGTAGCTGGTGCCCTCTCTGTTGCATTATCCGGCTCCCTGACTACTGTATCGCCCGCAAGTGCTTCAATTTCCTTGGGATTGTAAAAACTCCATTTGGACTTCTTCGTTTCCTTCGCTTCGAGTGGTTCCTCTTTCTGAGTCATAATCCTATTTGATAAGTCTTGTACATTCCCGGTTTCTTCGCGTTGGGATGCTGGTTGGAGAACAGGTCGAGGCACGAGTTGTGGACATGGTGTTGCTTTACTGACAGTGCGAACAACGGCGGCGGTATTCTTTTTTGTCTCCAAAGCGTACATTGCGTCTGTAATGCTCCCTTCAGTAGACACTGAGCCATCAAGGCTGGAAAGTGTGGTGTTGATTGGTATCATCATCACCTCTTTGGACGGCATCGGATCGCATAGAACATTGGTCTGTCTTCGAAATGGCAATCTAGGGCTTCCTGCCTTTCGATATGTCATCGCAGATCTCATCCTTTTCTCTGATGTCATGATACTTACAGATGACGCAAGAGCAAATCTTCGAAACGGTGAATCATTCTTTTCCTTGGTCTGAGGTACGTCATTGCGTTTCGAATCCGAAGAAGTTGAGTTGGTGACTGTTGACATAGTATCACTGGGCTGGAGTTCATGGATTGACTTCAGGAGCTTGAACCTAGATATTTCAACTGCCAGGCTGGTTTCTGGCACGAACTGAGTTGAGCTTGCCGCTATTGGAACTGTGTCCAGATCTTGACCTTCCGTGATAGATTCTTTAGTCTCCAGATCGTGACAGTCTCCATCAATGCTGGGAAGGGATTGTAGATCAATATTACACTCCTCGTCAGAAGGAAGATCATGGCTATCGCTGGATTGCTCTGGTTGCAATGATCGTCCGGAGACTCTGCCCGGTGGTCTCGTTACACAATTAGGCGACGAGGGTCCGCCAATACTTGCTGTTGAAGCCTCTGATGCCACACGATTTTCATTTTCAACAGGAATGTATGCGCCAGTATCCATTTTATGCCGGGCTCGTAGACGTTGACGTTGTAGTCGCTTTGTGTTTATACCCCTGTGTAATGACGAAGTACATCTTTTCTCTGACTCTTCCCACTCCTTCTCCTTGCGCCGATTGTGAATGGGGTTATCCAGACTGCGATCACCAATGAAACCCCAAGACTTTGTTTTTGGAATTGAAGGCTGCTCAGCAGATTGATCAGTCGGTTCGTTTTCACGTTGGAGTGTTCTTTGTTTGTTCTCTCGATATCGGACAAGAGGAGAAAAATTAATACGATCAAAGTCTTGAGGGGTTCTCTTTTCCTCCACTTTCAATAGCAATGATTTGGATTGTTGACGGTGATAGGTTGGTCTGATGCGACTTGTCGAATACACATCGGGTTTCCCGCTCGAAATAGTACCCAGTGGATTCATTCCCCGTATGCCCCGTCGAGGTTGCATGGGTATATCTTCGTCAAATCCCAAATCATCCGTGAGACAACGCCTCTCATCGAAAGGAGTTTCTTCTTCGCAACAGTCGTCACTTTGTCGCTCATCGACAGGAACAACCCTTGGCTTTGGCATCATTTCCGCACAACCCTCAAGCATGGCAACGTGTTTTGCTTCACGTTCGCGGGCCAAGGCAACCAACGTAGCCCTCCTTCGACTCTTCATTCCTGATAATGGCCTAGGTACGAGTTCTTCAGACATTGTAGTAGATTGGTAAACCTCAGCTATCGTGGCATTTGCGGTCCCACCGTTGTTCTTTCCTTGTTGACAAGGCCAAGAATGCTCCTTCAGAAGGAAGACGGGTCCGCCTTGCTTGGGAGGTGGACGGCTGGTGCCATTTTGGCGGTGTCGCAGTTTTAAGAAAACAACTCGTTGGCGACTAATCGGGCATATATAACAAGTCGCCACTATCTTCTGTTTAGGTCTTTCAACGGTACCTATCTATGGTACCTAGGAGCTCAGGCTATTCAATACTGAGTTTATGATGTGCATGTTGTGCATATTGCTGGTACAGGTAGTACATATGAGCTGTAGTATATAAGTTGTACAAAAGTGGGTGGAGGTCCTTTATATTCTACGCTGGCTTGTAAAAATGTAACCAGCAGATAAATGCGCACCAACTAGTAGTATCCATATGATATGTCAAATAGGCTCAAAGATGGTTTCATGGTAGTGTTACAGAAAGGGAAGTCAGTACCAGTTTGGTCGGCTGTGTTCTTGGACCGCTGCACTCCACCCACCCTGTTTTCAATGACGCCACGGCGACCGAGAACAAGCATATGATACGGAGCACCGGAAGTTTTCAAGGGCACATTGGGATAGCCGCAAAGTTTCTCAGAACAAGTGCAACTACTTCTCTAGATCATGCTATATTTCGCTCCAGTCTTTCGTTGTCGCGATCACATTCAGCCGAGCCAACCCACCATTCGCCCAAGTTGTCATAAACACTTGGAGGTTCTGTAGGACTGTGTAGTTTTTCGCAAAGCTGGCACATAGCTTGTCCATGGTTGTTTTGTGGAGTTCCAGAGAAAGTGTGACGAACCTGATAGAATTCTTGCCACCAAAAGTAAGAGAGGTATTTTTCGTCGTCTTGATCCAACTCAAGAAGATATGCCGCCAACTCTTTGGGCGAATCAAAATCAAAAATGTTTATTTGAGAGCGTGGAGGGGCAAGTCTTGAGTAGTTGGCTTGGCCCAACGTGATTACAACGGACGACTCCATTCGGTGAAAGAACTTTTCTGTTGCATAGTCGTTGCAAAAGGAATTCTCAAACGCCAAGTAAAACTTGAATTCCTCCTGAACTTGCTTGGTACAACTATCAAGCTCTTTGATTGTATAACCCCTATCACACTTGGGACCTTCGCCGCAGTGGCCTCCAAAAATCTCGACGGGTATGTAGCGACTGAGCTCTCGGACATATTCTTCTCGATGCGAGCGGGGATGACACTTTTTTACGATCCAGGCTACCTTGTTGGGACGTTTGGCGAGGGCTGCAAAGGCTGGGTCTTCTTGCATTCGTTTCTGAACCCCATCCATTCTGAACGGAATCCAAGTATCTGGAGGAGGTTCCGCGTAGGGTCTCGGCGAAGATATCGGCAAATAGTCGAACGAAGGCGAAGGTTTTCGCGCAAACCAACCATAGGGACGTGGAAAGTCAGAGTTCCATTTGTACGTCATAGTCCAGTTGAAAAATCCATCCAATTGTTCAAAGTGGATAATGTCATAGTATGGCGCTTCCATGATCATGAAAACGAAACGATGGTGCGGTTTTCTCCAGGATTCGATGGAAGGCCTCAGATCTTGGATATCAAAGCCATCGGGTTGCTGGATCGATACGAGAAATGCGTCGTAGCTGGCGTATAATGAATGATTATGTGGAATGTCAACGATTGAAGTAGCGGTGCAGTTGTACACAGGACAGTCGTATTCCAGGAATGGCTGTTGGCCTCTCCCGAACTCGAAGTCTTCAATCCCCCAATACGCGTTGTAGTACAGAATATGTTTCGTTGTGACTGGAACCGGTAGTTTTGTTCGTTGATTTTCCTTCAGCGACGTGGTAGTCAAAGTGGCAGCCAAGGGGGCACTCTTGCGAAAGAGAGTGACTCCACAGAAAAGAAGTATTGGGAACAAGGCTTGTATAAACCTTCTTTGCGTGATCTGCTTCGATAGCAACAAATGTATCTTAATGTTCATTTGCCTTAGCGCTGCAGCGTAATTGATGTAGACTTCGAAGGTGGGCCGAGCTCTCTTGTTGCTGTGACGGGCTCGGCCGGTACACGATGATGGTGTTTCAGTGTACGAGTAACGACCGTTATAAGATGTTATATTGTGTCCATTCTAACCCTTCTACTACGACGACGGTGCACCAGTCGCGTACAGTATTGTACCTGGATGAATAATGAATACACCTAGTTAGAAATCAATAATATGCTACGTTTCGACTCCGACGACGGTGGTGGTTGAAGAGTAGCTACCGCAGCAGTTGTAGTCTGCTCTACGTCACTACTACTTCAAAACGTTGCACCGAAATACTAGGGTATCATCATGTTTTCCTGGGTAGTACTAGTACCGTAACAGGTAGTTCGTTATTACAGGTCTCTGCTGCAGTCCAGTCGCACTACTAGTAAAATGAAGACCAACAAAGAACTTGGCGTATGGTCAATGGCGGCACCATTAGAAATAACAATCAATTTTGACCTGCATTCCGAACGTGAGAGAGCCATAGGTCTGAGTGTGTATGTGATCTGATATTGGATTGCTGTTTGTTCAGTCGACTTCGTAGCTTGACAGTATCACGGTCACACTCGGCCGAACCTCTCCACCAATAGCTCAAGTCGTCGTACACGCTTGAAGGCTCCGATGGATTGTGCAGCTTATCACACAATCGGCACATTGTCTGACCAAAGATATTATGCCCGGTATCGGAGAAAGTATTGCGTACCTGGTAGTATTCTTGCCACCAGAAGTAAGAAAGATACTGTTCGTCGTCAAGATCCAATTCGAGAAGATATTCTGCCAACTCTTTGGCCGAGTCAAAATCGAAAGTGTTGATGTGAGAATGTGGAGGAGCGAGATGGGAATAATTAGCTTGGCCCAACGTGATAACAACGGATGACTCCATCCGTCTAAAGAACTTCTCGGTTGCATAGTCATTACAAAAAGAATTCTCAAACGCCAAATAGAATTTGAAATCTTGTTGAACTTGCTTGGTACAACTGTCCAGCTCCGAAATGGAGTATCGACGGTCACATTTGGGACCATCGCCACAATGCCCTCCAAAAATTTCGACAGGAATGTGCTGTCTAAGGTCTTGGACATATTCTTCCCTCAGCGAACGGGTTTGGCACTTTGATACAATCCAGGCTACTTTCTTGGGACGTTTGGCCAAAGCCGCGAAGGCCGGGTCTTCTTGCATTCGTTTCCGAACTCCATCTATTCGAAATGGTATCCAAGTTTCGGGAGGAGATTCAGCGTAGGGCCTAGGAGAAGGAACAGGTAAATAGTCGAATGAAGCGGAGGGCTTTCGTTCGAACCAGCCATATGGACGTGGAAGGTCGGAATCCCATTTGTATGTCATAGTCCAGTTGAAGAAACCATTCAGTTGGTCAAAGTGCATGATTTCATAGTAAGGAGCTTCCATGATCATAAAGATAAATCGGTGATGTGGTTTCCTCCAAGCTTCGATCGAATGCCTGAGTTCTTGGATATCGAAGCCATCAGGTTGTTGAACGGATACTAGGAATGCATCGTACGTGGCATGCAGTGATGGGTTATTGGGAAGGTCGGCGCGGGATGTAACGTTACAATTGTAAACTGGACAGTCATACTCCAGGAATGGCTGTTTCCCCTTACCAAACTGAAAGTCTTTGTTGAACCAGTACTTATTGTAATATAGTATTTGTTTTGTGACAGAGTGACTCTGAGCGAACGGAGCTGCAAAACTAGCAGTGACTGTGAAAACTCGCGTGTTCGAAAGAAATGCGCCGCAAAGAATGAGAGCCACAATCACTTTGTGCCTCTGCCGTACAACCTTTTTGATACTGTTGAAGGCGTGTCGTTGGCACCCATGAGTCACACTATCAGCAAAGAGTGGGAGCTTGGCTTGACGCCGCCGGTTCATTGTCGTTGTAAAAGGAATGTTCGGCAGTGGACAGGATGACTCGCTAGACCACTTTTTACCATTCGACTACTCTGACTATAATTCTCAACAGAAGATGATGACAACAACAAAGCGTTGAATTCACTTTCAGTTTGCTTCCACCCAGAGGGTTGGTTATCTTTGTCTGGAGCATAAGAGACCGGGTGCCCAGTGTCATTGGAGGATTCTAGCCCAAAAGCAGTGATTGTTATCCTTCGGAAACAAGCTCCATGCAAGAAGAATCATCACCGCAAGACTTGCCATTCCAAGAGGGGGTTGCCTCCCTGTTGATGGCCATCGAGGAAACTCGACAACGAGTAGGGTCAGCAGTTGTTCCATCCCTCGAAGTTATTCATCGCTTGGAGGACGTTTGGCCTCTGTTGTTCTCTTTGCATCCTACTGATGATGTGGAGGAAGACTTGAGAAAACATTGTCATGATCGCTCTGCTCAGATTACCCTGGATGCACTGAACTACTTGACCACGAAGGATGAGGTTACGAGTACCGATCAACCTGAGACATCACCAGATGCAGAGCGGTTCTTCCAAGGTGCTGTTGCTCGTGTTGCTGAAATGTCTCTTCTACTACACCGGGAGAATGATGATGCAAAACTAAACTCCATCATTGACATTTACGTGGCGTACCAACGCAAGGTGATCCGCCAGCGTGCCAAGCCACCGATTGCACAGCTTGTGGCTCTGCGAAAAGAGTTGAATGATCCAACTAGTTGGGTTCATCAAGCACAGCATCATGACGATGATACACCCCCTGTTACACATACCCAAGTCATTACCACTATCCTTGGTCAAGCCAGTGCCCTGATACACCCGTTGCAGCTCTGGAGAGCGCAGCTTTCACTGGAAGACCCACACCAACGGCAGCTTTCTCGCTTGTGTGCAGAGTCCGTCAAGGTGGTAGACAGTCAAGCTCAAACAATGGTCAATACAGTCGCAACGTGGTATGCACAAGACAAACGTCTGGATTCCTTCTGGATGACCAAAGCTGCATCGGAAACGCCATGTACCAAGGACCAAATGCCTGAACTGGACGCACTCGTGGACGAGTTGGCTTTTTCTTGCCAAGTATTTCATCGCTACTTGGACATGGTTCCATCAGATGAGGCAACAGAGGCTAGTTCTGACAGCAAGAGCCCATCATCGGCAATCCAAACCCTCTATGCCGAGTGGACATGGAAATACGCATCCCTCGAGCGGCATCTTACTTTTCAGCAACTACAACTGGCATTGCAAGCCGCTCATCCGGTTCAGATTGTATTGGGGACTCCCGTTCGTGTACCGTCGGTAGTTGAAGATGCTCAATACTTGAGCACGCGAGCATTGGAGCGAGCAGCATCAGCCAGATCTTCCCAAGCCATAGGGACGGTGGCACATGCTGTTGCCGGTATCGTTTGGTCTACTGATGTGACCACTGGTGTCTTCCAGTCATTGGTTGATCAGCAAGGATGCTATCAGCACGATGTTCCTCAGAATGACCCTCCGACAAAAAACGCACCAAACTCATTTGCCTCAGCTTTACTGGGTGCGGTGGAAGAAGATATGGGATCGTCACCCGCATCACCACCTAGATCAGGGAGACCTCCAAGTGCCCCATCATCTGGGTCTTTCTTGGGTTCACTCTCTTCTTCAATGGGAGGCGACCGATTGTTGAAAATTCGCATGGAAACTCTGTTTTGTTCCCTGAATGGAATTCATTCTGCATCAGTTGCATGCCATTCCCTTGTTGACTTTCTTGATTCACTCCTTCCTCAAGATGAAGAAGGAAATATAATTAGAGAACAAGCATCTGCAATGACTCAGCTCGCCAGAGAAGAGCTGTTTAGATTTTCAAAAGGGTACGATGTTCTATTGAAAACGCAAGTCCTGGAGGCAGTTACCGAATTTTGTGGAACCGCCCAGGATGCACCAGTGTACCGTGGAAGTAATTTTTTGCCCATCCTTCGATACTACTTGGAACGTGATAACTACGATCTTCCCAACGCAGAAGAGTTGAGAATTTCGGAAGATGATGCTCGCTTACACAAGATGTTGATGATCCCTCTGGAAGAGTCTACCTTCCTGCAGCAACTTCCAAAAAGTGACACAGAGGTGTTGCGAACAATTTGCGGTGAACTAGCAAACCAAATGGGTCAACTGTTCTTTGAATGCATTACATCAAAAGTGGTTCCAAAAAGGTTCACCGATTGGGGTTCTCTACTTTTCTCCAAGCAGGTGCGCTTGGTGCGTGGGTACATTCATGGACTGATGGAAAAGTCTTCGGACGACGCATGTCCCGCTTTGCCACAATGGGAAAAACTGTCCCAAATAGTGACGGCACTCCAACTGGAAATGCCATCCGAGTGGTCAATGTATCAAGAAAATTCCGTTTTGACTCCGGAAGAATTGCATTCCGTTCTATCGTTGCGAAAGGATTTCTCACGTGAGGCAATTGCTGCAGTCGTTGCCAGTGCTAATTCGAGTACACAACAACAATCTAACAACAAGTAGATTCCTGTCAAATTTTGTCTTTGCCATACTATGGATTGCCTGTGCTCTTTGACAACGCGGGAAATCAGTGGACACCTCACAAGGCTCCACGTCCCAGTGCCTCACACCTACGATACTTATATGATGCTGTAGTGAATACAAGGAAAACGAATACCTAACGAGAAAAAGTCTATTTTTAGCCTCCTCCGCGTCCCTTCATGTAGGAAACACCGGGTGCCAGTTGCCCACTTCGAGCGCCACCACTGTTGGCAATATCCATGGCATTGCCCATCATGTTGCCCATGGGTGCGCCACCGCCACCACCCATCATACCTGTTTGGTGTGCGTTGGGATCTTGCGAAGGTGGGCTGATGACTGTCTCATCAATGGAAAGGATGACACAAGCAGCTTCGGTCGCCGATTCAATAGAGTTAATCTTGTTGTCGCTTGGTTCCCATACTCCCAAATCGAAGGTATTGGTAATACCGCCCTCTTCAATGTTGACACCGAACCAGCAAGGCGAACCTTCCTTGTCCATGTCCCATTCCGTATGCTTTCTCCTTAGGGCTGCCAAAACATCAGTTGCATCCAAACCAGCATTCTCACACAATTGACGAGGAACAACTTCCAAAGCCTTGCTGTAAGCAGCCACAATAAGCTGATCCTTTCCTTCAATCTCCAAGGCATGTCGTCGGAGCTGGTTGGACACACACATTTCGACGGCACCTCCTCCTGCAACGACAGATCCGGATTGGATGGTACGCTTGACTACCATAAGGGCATCATGTACACTGCGCTCACTCTCAGCAATGAATTGCTCGGTTCCACCACGTAGGACAATAGTACAGGTAAGCGAGGAGGGACACTCCGTGAACAAGTTGAAACGCTCATCTCCCACTTGACGCTCCTCAAAGAGACCACAAGTTCCCAAAATAGAGTCCGTCAAACCGTTGGTGGTGGTCTGAACAGCGGCATTGGTGGCTTTGGCAACTCGCTTCATATCGGCATCAGGGACACGTCCTGCGCAAAAGAGACCCCTGTCAGCAAAGTACTGCGTGGCCAAATCTCCAATAGGCAGCTTGCTGAGAACAATGTTGGCTCCTGAGGCGACACAGGCATCCAACTTGGAATAAATAACTTGCCACTCTGCATCTACAATGGATTGGTACTCGGCAGGAGAAGAGATTCTGACTTCAGCATTTTCTTTCTCGGACTTGAGCTCCAACTCGACATTGAGCAAGAGAATCTTTGGATTGTGGAATTTCTTGGTCATTTGTTCAAATCCAGCATAAGAAAAGGTCTTTCGGAAGGCTACTCCCTGCACAAGGAAGGACTGGCGAACATCTCCACCGGGAATCTGCTTGACTGCAACCCAGTCCATAATCTGATCCAAAGCTCCGTGTTGGTCCAACTGTGTGACAGCTTGGACCACCATGGGAGCAAACAAATCTTGATGACTGGAAATCAACTTGGAGTTAAGAGCTGTCATGGCGCATTGCAACAACATAGTGTGTGTATCAGGCTTGACGGCAAGCGATCGGATTTGATCCACGGCTTGGCGGCCGACGCGATGGAGCGTTTGAATCATGCGTGTAGGACTCAATCCTTCTTCTACCAATGGCTTGAGTTTGGTCAAAATCTCGGCCGCCAGCAGAACGACAGAGGTGGTTCCATCTCCGACGGAAGCATCCTGACTCATGGAAATATCCACCAAGGTTTTGGCGGCTGGGTGAGCAATCTCGAGGAGCTTCATGATGGTGGCTCCATCGTTGCTGATGACGGTCCTTGGACCAGTGGCCATGAGCTTGTCCATTCCTCGGGGGCCCAAAGTGGTGCGGACAGCATCGGCGGCTGCTTGGCAAGCATTGATGTTGCTGACCAATTGGGGGATTCCCTACACCAGACGAGACGAGACGAGACGACGAGAGGATAGCGTGTGAGAGCCTAGCTCGAAAGGGTGGGAAAGCAGCAACAAACAACAAACAACAAACAACATACCTGAGAAGTGTCAGTGCCTTCACGGAGAATGATAACCCCAGGACGCATTCCCATTCCGTTCATGATGAAAGTGGTGTTTTGTGTTTGTACAACAAGGATACAACGATTGTAAAAGGGAGGACAGCCCACTGCTTTCCTCACTCCTCTCTTCTGGCTAACTCTCTCCACACCAATGCCATCGGTCGCAGGTCGAGCCGTGGTGATGGACTAGGCCGACCCGACCCATTCTTGTTCTAGGGTTCGTAGGAGACCTCGAGCAGTGGGAGGACATGATGGGTGGCCAGACGCGAGGACCTCTTTCCAACAACCCAACCACTACGACGAGGACCAACTACCGGTACCGGTGCGCACTTCACCGTGACAATACAATAGCAGTGATTCGTTTTGCACAACAAGAAAACAAAACTCTCATGACACAACAACAGCAGCAACGACAAGCTCAACTCACCGACCCCTTGTCAGTCCGAGAATGGCTGAGTCCGCCATTTCACGGCAAACCACTGGCAGCCCTCGACGCTCTTGAAATGGACTTGAGACTTGGCCGATTGACGACCACTGCCACACCTCATGGTCCCATGGATCGTCGAGTCGTCACAGTTCGTACGATCGAGCTTTTGAAGACCATGATTGGGGGGACCAGGTGGCGGACTCCTGCTGAATTGGTCTCCCTATTCCGGGGATTGGGGCGCATCCTCCACGCTGCAGGAGGCTTCCGAGAACCTGCCATTGGAAACGCAGTCCGTCGGGTCTTGGCGGCGATTCGCGAAGAAGTCATGACCCAGCCCACCACACTAGCTCCTTCCAATGGAATCTCTGCTGCACCCACCACTCCTATTCACAAAAGCCATGATCGATCCCTGCAAAGTCTCCTCTGGGCCTTGCCCCAGCAAGTGTCACGATCGTCCTCCAACACACGCCGTCCATCAGCCATGGATGCCAAGGCAGCCGATGGTGCCTTGGAAGATCCAGCTCTTACATCACCCTCTACCTCCTTGCAACCTTCGCTTCCTCCGGTATTTGATCAGCCCCCACGTCCGGATCTAAAGGGTTCTATCATGGAAGCCATCCAAGAGATTACCGCCGAGCTGGAGGATTTGCACAAGAGTATCAATGCACAGGCCACACAACAGATTCACGCCGGGGAAGTCATCTTGACCTATGGTCGTAGTGAAACCGTCGAGTTGGTATGTTTTCGTCTTTTGCCCATTTATCCTGTGCCTTTGATCCATTGTGCTGCTCACGCCATGTTCTTGCAACGATAGTTTTTGAAAGCTGCCGCCGACAAGAAACGTCGATTCACAGTCATTGTGTGTGAAGGAGCTCCTAATTATCAGGGACATGAAATGGCCAAGTCTCTTGCAGCCTCTGGAATTGAGGCCATCTGCATTCCTGACTCGGCCATTTGTGCCATGATGGCCCGGGTCAACAAAGTTATTTTGCCGGCGCATGCCGTTTTGGCCAATGGAGGATTGATCGCGCCTAGTGGTTGCAATCTTGTGGGTTTGGCAGCCAGTCACAACTCTGTTCCGATTGTCGTCCTTACTGGTCTCTTCAAACTCACCCCTCTCTATCCTCATGACGGCCAAGATACCCTCAATGATTTCCTCAGTCCTGGCCAAGGCGTTTGTGACTACTCCCAGCGGGTCCAACAACCCAATTGGTCCTCAGTCGATTGGGTCAATCCAGTCTATGATTATATTCGTCCACAGCTCATCAATCTGTATGTCACCAACGTCGGGAGTTTTCAACCCAGTTATATCTACCGCCTCTTGGCCGAGTACTATCACAACGACGACTGGGCTCCCTTTCAATAGTGCTATTGTACGCCCCCTAAGAGGAATGGTCATAACCACTCAAAATATATTCCCGTAGAATGGTGAAAGTAGCTAGAATCAACTGGACAGCTTAGACAATACGGGGACTGCTACAAAGACTGGTGTCATTTACGACGGCATGGTGAGTGAGCACCACCTACACCACCTCCGAGAGATTGGTTTCGTCCTTGGTCTCGGGAATTTCCACCGTACCAGCAGTGGCAGTTGCCTCTCCAAAGTCACTTGGCTCCAATTCACGACCAGCCATCTCATCCATACCATCCCCTTGCGAGATAAACCACCACTGCATGGTGAAAATGGGTAGCCCTTGGAAGCAGCTCGCCACCACGATGGCATGCACTCCCAACACCAATGCTACAAAACCACAAATCAAAGCAAATACTGGATCCAACCACCAAATACCCGAGTCCTGTTCAACAATAAGCGTCGTCACCAATAGCCCAATCGACAAAACGGTGCCAATCAAGCTGCATTGACCGTCCTTATACAGGGATGCGGAACTCAACTTGTTTGCGTAGCGGAATTTGATCAGAGTCAAACCTCCAAATACAAAAATACTGATAAACGAAACAGCAGCCACATAGGACAAATCCGAGTCCCCTTCTGGCCCTGTAGCCAAATCATCTCCGGCCGAAGCCATGACTCCCAATCCCAGCAACACCATAATGAACGAAATGGCCATACTGGCGCGCTTCTCCCGCTTGTGCAAAAAGTCTTCACGTTCCTTGGTCACTTCGCCAGGACAATAGAAACGCCACAAGACAACCACAGAGGACAGGAAATCCACAATGTTCTCCAATCCAAACACGAGGCATAAAGCCGAATCCGTGATATTGAATGTCACCAAGCCTCCTACCACAGCCAGAGCCGTCAACACGACACTGAACCATGACAGAATAAAGGCATGTTTGCTTGTAGGTTCGCTCCACCAGGCTGGCATGATGACGGAAAATCAAAAAGTAGAAATCACCACTTTCACTAGGAAATGCCAAGACGTGAGCTAGAGCTCGATCCAAGGATTCTATTTGGCTCGGTACCATTTGTCGACTGGTTGGACTCCAAAGTCATGTGGACCGAATCCAAAGGAGCCCAACTAGCCAAAGACCAAGGCTTTGCAATGTACAACATAGTCAGCTCTACCCAAAGCCTGCAGAAAGTAACTTTTCCAAAATCTAGGCAGAAGCAAACAGTACTGTACACAAGGAGTTTGGGTGTATCTATATTTCCAAAAAATGATTTGCAAATGGTGTGAATGAATCCCATACAATTGAAGCAGAGAAGCAAAATTTGATCCTCCTTTCTCTGTAGTTCTTCAATTCATGTGGCCTACGCGTATTTGCGCAGCACTCGGTCCTTGTCCAGCCCACAAGTAAGGGCGGACTGTGTCGTTTTCAATTTCTGCGCAATGTCTTTCAGTTTCACCAGACCTTCTCCTTCTTCGTCGTCTGCTGGACCCCATAATATAGCTGTATCGCCAACTACAACTTGAGCTCCTGCACTTAGTTTGTCTCCTGCATCTCCAAGTTCAACCATCATCATATCCATGCAAATATTGCCAACAACCGGGAAAATCATGCCCCGGATGGCCACTTGACCGTTTGAATTTCCCAATTCTCGGGGGTAGCCATCCGCAAAGCCAATTGTCAACGTGGCTATCCGAACATCGCGTTCGGCCACATAGGCACGGTCATATCCAACAGACTCGCCTTTTCTCAGTGTGGCCACGTGGCGGACCGATGCCATCAAGGTTGACACAGCCTGAAGCTGCGGAAACGCGGGTCGTTGTCCGTAGATTGCACCCCCGACACGAACAAACCCCCGAGTATCGGTAAACTCTTGCGACAACAACTCTTTCGGATCAAAATGCGTTAGTGTAGGAGTCAGCAGCGCAGCTGAGTTGTCCGTACTTATTGTGGGCACGCTAATCCCTGCAGCCCGGACCCTTTTGAGTAGGGTCTTGAATTTGGCAATTTGTGAATTTGTGTATGTCGACGTGGAGTTGGCATCGGCCATGTGAGTTACCATTCCAAAAAACTCCACAGGGCAGTCTAATTTGGACTCCAAATCAACCAGTTCCTTGATGACTTCAACTGAATCTCGTCGTTTCCCCAATTCCTCCCTCGAGACTGGATCTGTTCGGAACCCCAAACGCCCCATCCCACTGTCTACCATGGCATGCCATCTTAATCTCTTTCGAGTAGTGGGATTGGGAATGGGGTGCAATTTGGATAGTCGATTGTTGCTTGAGATTCGTTTTATAGGGGAGCTCGGTTCGTCGCCAGCTTCGTCGTCGTCGCCAGAATCACGGCACAAATCACTAGCCACTGCTTTCTGAAGATTTCGTGACGACCGGGCAGCCTCCTCTATCCCTGCAAAAACTTGAGGAGTTCCATTTACGTTACTCTCTGTCGCTTTTGTAAGATCAACATCTGACGACACCGGTGAGATTCGTTGCGTCCCCGATATTGGTGTGATGGAACCACCAGAGGATGACTGTCGCGTATGACGGGAGGTTCCATAGGACGCCATTTGTTCGTTTTGTTGTATTTCCGCGGAGAGTTTTTGGTTCTTCAGAATCTTGCGCACCTCTCTGGCAAGATCCGACCCCGTTACATTCCCCAGTGTTGCTGATGGCGGATGAAACCGTTGCCGTGTTTCTGAGTTGGTAGAAGTCTCTGAATTTGAAGCATCGGAAGCATTGGTGGAATCCTGACGATCGACAATAGGCGATGCTTGTCTGTAGGGAGGAGGTGGCCGAGGAGCTGGACATCGCTGTGCTTTTAGGGCAAGTTCCTTGGCCTCGGAAGCAGCCCGTTCTACTTGTGTTCGCTTGCGTTCATCTGAATCATGGACCCACTCGTATAATGCTCTGGCAACCTCAGGCCCGGAAATCATAGCCTCAATATTGTGGTGGTAATAGTCATCGAAACACCGTGGAAACCCAACCGGAGGCCCAAGGACAAGGATTCGAATGAAATTAGGACGCAAACTGCGTCTAGGTACCCGGGTTCCATTTGTAGCTTGAGAAGTAGTGGGAAGTGTTGATAATGTGAGATCATCGCTGGGTGCCTGGAAGAGTGAGTTTACATGGGGCACTCCAACTTTTGGTAGGGCGGGAAGGACGCTAGCAGTCTGTTGGAAGGCTTTTCGCAAAGTAATTGCTTCCTCCAATGTAGCCACGGCGAAGGCACTAGCTCCCATGTTATCTGCCAAATACAAAGCTGTTTCAACTGCACCATGACCGTATGCTAAAGGAAATGCCAATATGAGAAACAGTTCTCGGAACATATGGAACATCACAAAGATGTCTTTCTGAACGAATATTGATTGTACGTACAGTCGGCCTTGGTTACACAAATGACATCACAGCGTTGACGTTGTGCTACGGACTCCACCTCCATGTAGTTGTGAGACAAGGCGGAAAGCTTGATCTTGTGCACAGCTCTATGCAAAGTGTCTACGGGCGGTGGGAGAAAGCCATTGCTAGTCTTGGTTACCACGATGGTGGCCGTGGGTGGCTTCTGTTCCTGTCCAGTCATCGTTGACTCGATAGTGAACTCCCTTTTTGCACTCTTTGCGTTATGGTTTCTTTTACAATGAGATTCCCTTGCCACTCCGTCGCTTGAATGGATCGTGTTGCAGTGCAACGACAACGACCACGTATGCGACAAAAATGTAGTACCGAAAAGACGCTTGATTCCTCTAACAACGGAATTCCATTATTCCTGCGGGAGAGGGAGAAAGCAGACGACGGGGAACACCTCCTACCTGTACTCGTAGCGAATCGGCCGTACAAACCTGGTACGAGTTCTTCTTTTTCAAGCGGAATGGAAATATTGCTTCATACGTTAGTACCAACGTGTTGGTACGGTGGTACACCATGATGGTAAACAAACGACCAACATAATGTCTCAT